>JBBPBX010028329.1:25911-36649 GCA_038048925.1 Garcialebias charrua
GTTCAAATCCCGGTCCGGGGCCTTTCTGGGTGGAGTTTGCATGTTCTCCCGTGCATGCGTGGGTTTCCTCCGGGTACTCCGGTTTCCTCCCACAGACCAAAAAACATGCTTGTTAGGCTGATTGGTGACTCTAAATTGACCCTAGGTGTGAGTGTGAGAGTGGATGGTTGTTTGGTGTGAGTGAGACAGGTCCCTCTTGTAAATGAGTCCCCGTGACCCAACGAGGCTAGCCTGTATAAATAAAGGTTGAATGAATGTCTTCCCCTTGTTTCATGTTCCCACTTACGTTGCCATAACTGATTGATATGTTTCCATACAATACTTTTACCTTCTGTTTTGCTTAATTGGATATTTATGTCTACACTGTCTCTATTAATAGCATGTTTAGCAATCTGATCAGCTTTTCATTTCTCTTAATCCCTCTATGTGCAGCTACCCACATAAACACAATACTAATACTTCTTCCTTCCTTAGCCAGCTGAGAATGAGCAATCTTAGTTCTGATTAATAAATCCTGTCTTGCTTTTGATGTTCCTGATCTAATGCATAACAAGGTAGATACAGAATTGCTACAAATAATTACCTTGTATACGGAAGATAATTTAATATATTTTCTCACACATTACCACACAACACAAAGTTTTTAACACTGGACTCTGTGTCATCAAACGGGTTATTCACTAAACTCTCGGTCATGTGCTCATACAGTTTGCACTACTTCTCATACTTGCACTAATGTTTGTATTACATCACTGCCTATAATCATAATACTGTTTACATTCTCTGTTTACATTTATTAATACTGTTTACTTTTATTACTACTGCTTACATGTAATTACTACTGTTTACATTTACACTACTCTAATATCTACACCACTGCTGGTACATATACAGTGTGCTCTGAACGGTCTTATTTAGGGATGCCCAATGTGCCTTACTGCATATGCCACTTTTTGCCTCTATAACAACATCAACTACTACCTCATACATATACTGTGTACATTAACTCATACGCTGCTTTGCCACTTTGCAAATGTCAATGCTAGAAACCTTTAGTTTATTTTAGTTATACTTTTTATACTCTTTTTTTTATACTAGTATGCAAAAACTCAGGACAGTATTATGTTCATTAAATGTTTAATGTTTTAGTTTTAGAGTTGGTGTAAATTTTCATACTCTTATACCACTATGCAAAAAACTCAGGACAGTGTTAGTTTTACTATTTTATGCTTATGTCTATTATTATATGTTTCAGTGTTTCAATGTTTAGATGTTTACTGTTGCACCGAGGGACTGAGAGAAACGCAATTTCGGTCCTGTGTATGTCCTGTACAGTACATATTGCAGATCTGACAATAAAGTTGACTTTGACTTTGACTTTGACTTAATCCATTCTAAAGCCAGATAAATGGCATACAGTTAAACTGAAAACACATTTTAAAAATCTGATTGTGCGCTTACCAAATCCTATTTTATATTTCAGGACAACAACAGCACAACTGGTTCGACCTGATTCAGGATCTTTAAATCCATCTGTAAAAACCTGTACATACTCAGAATAATTTTCATCCACATAATAGTTGAATAAACTGTACAGTTCTGTTTTCTCGTTTTCTTTTCTAATGTGCAGTAATTCCATGTCCACTTGAGGTTCTATCATTAACCAAAACGGAACTGTTGACCAGATGACATTAGGACTAAACGCAACCTCAGAAACACTCAACGATCTTGCAGATTCTTCTCCTACCCACCAAAGCTTAAAGCTGCACTATGTAACTTTGTAATGTAGTCTGTAACTTTTCTAACAATATATTTTTAACATACAGTATTTTCTGGTGTATAGGTCGCACCTGTGTATAGGTCGCATTGTCCAATTATCACCAATGGATTGGAAAAATCCCTAGATAGGTCACACTGGTGTATAGGTCGCACCTACGTTTAGCTCTGCTGCAAATGTCTGCCACAGGAGCGCACAGCAAGGCTTTTAAGAAGATTAACACTTAAAAACAATTATTTGTTTGATAAAAATTATAGCAAATATGTGTCTGAGCTGAACTTTTCCTTAATAAATGAACGTAATTGTGAAATGAGCTGGATTTAAAAATTTGTTTCACCGAAAGTGATAACAAGCCATATATAGGTCGCACCTGTGTATAGGTCGCAGGCCTTGAGAAAACCATAAAAAGGTGCGACCTATACACCGGAAAATATGGTATTTCTTCACTCTGTCACTATCTCACTCACCCAGCACACTCACTCTTTGCCCCACTCCCCTCACGGAGGTTGAGGAGCATTAAGTGTAGAACCACTAGAGTCTAGTGGTCCATAGACAGCCTCAGGGTAGAAGCTCACTAGACTGAGGAACAGCTTCTACCCTGAGGCTGTTAGACTCATGAATAAATAAATAATAAGCATAATCACTGTGAAATATCACATCATGTTGATGCTGATCTGTTTCTTGTTGCTGTGTTCATCTGTGACCATCTGCTCATACAGACTCGTGTTCGTGCTGCTGTTTGTAATGATGTTTTTCTATTACTCTAGGGCTTAGTGTATTTCTAGTTGATGTTTTTCTTAGTTATATCCTAGATGTTATTACTGTTTTTTCTTACATTTTGTTGTTGGATGTAACTGGGTCCCCGTGTACATAATCTCATTTCATCACATGTACTACATGCGGTGCAAATGACAATAAAGACTCTCTGACTCTGACTCATCTCCTGACAGACTGATGTTAGACAAAGTAATCTCTGAAAGAAACTATATTCCCCTTGCTTCTCCAGGTGTTACTAAAAGCATTTCTAAAAACCCACGGTGACCCGCCGTTAACCAGCCAATAAAAACAGAGTTTTTAACCAGCCAATAAAAACAGAGCTTCTCACGCTCCTAACCCACGCCCCCGCCTGTCCCAGCCCGCAGCGGCCGCGCATGTTCTCGTTCAAAGGATTGCAAAGCGATGCAAAACTGTTTTGTATGTGACACAAATGTATTAAATTCCCCTTCTTCATCCCTGATCTGGACTTTTCTTTTGTTTTTTTGCCAAAAGTCAAGTGATCGCTTCCTCCTCCGCTGACTCCATGACTGAAACAATGAGGAAATGAATTAATTTGTCACGAGCGAATTAAACTCGGGTTCAACGTGGCTGCGCGAGGCTCTGCAGATTTGCTGGTGTTCTGGTGTGCTGGACCAGCGCTCCATGTTTTTATTTTATTTTTTAGAATGTTTTATTAACGTATAAACACAGAATATTGCAGCGTTTGAGACAGGACATGCAGTGGAGGCGGAGCTAAGGAGGCAGAGCTGAATTTTAGCAAGAGCAAGGGGGAGCAGAGCCATATATGGCTCTGAGAGGGAGGGACCAGAATGCTTTCCCTGTTGAAATTTTTTCCAAGTGCTACGTTCTACAAAAACTGCAGACTGCACCTTTAATGTTGGTTTGCTATGCCTTTCCCATGATTCCTTTAGCACAGTTTTAGTTGAATGACTTTCAAGGTGTCCTTTAAGATGAATCCAATAATTTACCAGTAACTGTTTCCTTCGTAGACGCAACGGCATCTCCCCTGATTCAACTAAAATTGCACACACTGGAGAAGTTTTGACAGCTCCAATACATAATCTACAGTAAGTGCTTTAGCCTGGATGACCTCTAGATGCTTTAGAGACGATTTAGCTGCGGATCCATTAACTATACATCCATAGTCTAATCTGGACTTTATCAAGGATGTATAAATGTGTTTCAATGACAAGCCTCAATGACACGAGTAGACCCTCCATCGCTGTGGAGGCGTCAGCGACGAGTGGACCCTCCATCGTCGTGGAGACGTCCTTCCCGCCGGGACCCTTAGTAGAGGCGGAGGCGTCCGTCGTGTCGGGACCCTCTGTAGAGGCGGAGGCGTCCGTCGCGCCGGGACCCTCTGTAGAGGCAGAGGCGTCCGTCGCGCCGGGACCCTCTGTAGAGGCGGAGGCGTCCGTCGTGCCGGGACCCTCTGTAGAGGCGGAGGCGTCAGTCGCGCCGGGACCCTCTGTAGAGGCGGAGGCGTCCGTCACGCCGGGACCCTCTGTAGGGGCGGAGGCGTCCGTCGCGTCGGGACCCTCTGTAGACGCGCCGGGACCCTCTGTAGAGGCGGAGGCGTCATCAGGCGTTCAGTGGCCGAAGAGTCTGTGGGAGATGCTCTTGACGCAGCGTTCTCCTCTGGAGATGCCACAGGTTGGACAGCATCCTCTGGTGCCACAGGCAGAACAGCACCCTCAGGTGCCACAGGCAGAACAGCACCCCCTGGTGCCACCGGCAGAACAGCACCCCCTGGTGCCACCGGCAGAACAGCACCCCCTGGTGCCACCGGCAGAACAGCACCCCCTGGTGCCACCGGCAGAACAGCACCCCCTGGTGCCACCGGCAGAACAGTACCCCCTGGTGCCACTGGCAGAACAGTACCCCCTGGTGATGTAGAGGAGTCGGCTGTAGTGTTCACAATGGCAACGCCCTCTGGAGTCATGGCTACAGCGCCCTCTGGGGATACTGGAGAGACCTTTGCACCCTCCACAGATGCCAGAGGTGCAGCATCCTCCGTCTGTGCTGGAACCTCAGCACCCTCTGTTGGTGCAGGGACGTTAGCACCTTCAACAGGAGTCCTGGGAGCAGTGCCCTCTGTTGCTGCAAAGCACGCAGCGTCAGCGCTCTCTGTGGAGGCTGGAGTGAAAGCACACTTTTTAAAACAAACGCTTCATCTTTCATAGCTTTAACCAATGTCAACATCTGAGTGAGGCCTGGTTTGGATATTAAACAAGTACTGTTAATGATTATGTGTTCAATAATGGAATAAGTCCTATATTTATAATGTAGGTCCAGGTTATTGATGGCAGCAGAAAACAGTCTGTGTATCTGCTGCAGAGTGAGGGTGGCCTCGGATCCTTGTCCCACAGCGACCCCTGTGGTCGAGGTGGGATCTATCCGCTCCTCAGTAAAGTGAGAGCTCGAACACTCTCCTGTGTGTCCTGCAGGCTCTTCCTATGTGAGTCTTACAGGTGTAGCGACCCCTGTGGTCGACGTGCGATCAGAAAGCTCCTCTTCAGAGCGGGTGCTCATACACTCCTTCAGCAAAGGAGTCGTGTGAGGAGGTTTCCTATCGGTTGTGCATCGTGCAGGAGACTCCATGTCCCCTGCAGACGCGTTGTGGGGATACCCCCCCCCTCAAAGCACGTCTCCCCCGAGACGTCACAGAGCGAGGGTACCTCCCCCCCAGCGAAATCCCCCCAGGCTTTTCAGACAGCGTGGGAGAAACAGAAGGGGAACCGGGCTGAAACCCGGAAACGTGTGTCTTCGCCGGTCGCCGCCCCCTCCGGCGGCGCCGTGTTTCTGGAGCTGGAAATGGCAAGAGTTCCTCCGGGTCCGACTCTGACTCCTCGTCGGACACATCCCACAGCGAGATGGCTCGTGCAGGAGTGAAGGAGGTGAACTGGTCGGAGCAGCCGCCCCGACGCTCCCTCGCTCGCTCCGCTACCAGCATGGGAGACGGAAGTTGCTCCGGCTCGGGCCTGTAGCTGCTCCAGGCGTGTTTGGTCCGAAACCCGCCAACTCTGTAGACTGCCGCTTCCCTCTGAGCAGACATCTTCTGCCTCTGGGTAAGTCTATTTTACCTGTCCGCGGGACTCAAAATGGTCGGGTCATTCTGTCACGGTTTGGTGCGGTGTGGAGGGATGAGTCCCGTGGTGCGGACAGGCAGACTCACAGAGGCAAGAGTAGTAAAATAAAATACTTTAATAAGGCAAAAACAAACTCTGACGTGGCAGTACAAAACGATAACAGACGCTCTAACAATGGCTGAAGTACTAATCCTAAACATACAGGCAAGAGGTACTCACGAGACCAAGGAGCTGAGGAACGACACACCAGGGAACAGGGACAATGACCCGACAATGAGACACACATGAACGTTGACTAAATATGCTTCCTAATTAACTTAAAACACAAACACCTGAGACGTAGACCAGAGACGCAGAGCTGACAGACACAGGATGTAAGGAGGGAGACAGACCAGCAGAGGGAGCCCCTTACAAAGCCATGTCTCCTGCACACATATAATATCAGGTTTGTCCTTTTTACTATCTATAAACTTTTTGAACTCCTGACCATTAGCAATTAGACTCCTTGCATTCCATTGTAGAAGAAGAATTGTTACTATGAACAGTCGATACATGGTTCCTGGCTTGCCTGCACACTGAGTTAACCTCTTACCTCTTCCCACTTAAGTCCTACGATAAGATGATGCATTGCTGCCTTAACAATTATTTGTAACCTCTCAGTTTTTGATTGAACGTCATAAGTAACATTAATGACTCAAGCAATAAATGTAACCAATCTCTTTTTCTCATCCCAAGTAGACTTCCTGTCTTCCTTACTTTAAATTAATGCATGCTCTTTTCCTTACTTTCATGTCCCTCTACTTCCCTGAGTTACCCTTTTTACTGCTTCTGCATAAGTTAATTTTTCCTTAACCTTTGTTTGCTAGCCAACATATTTGATAGATGTAGAGTTGTTCGCTCTGAACCCATACTGACTGTTACTTAGAATATTTTGTTTATTAATAAATTGGTCTAATCTAGTCACAAATAATTTCTCTGGAATTTTGAGAATTGTGGTAACAAGGATATTGGTCTGTAATTGTTAAACACACATTTATCACCATTTTTAAAAAGAGGAACTACCTGTACCTTTGCTACTTTCATTTTATCTGGAAATATTCCTGTTAAAAATGATAAATTGTATATATATGTAAACGGCTCAATAACATGACTCATATCTTTTACAAACATCATATCCATGTCTACCCAATCCTTTGATTTCTTGTCTATCAATTTGTTTTACTACATTCATTATTTCTTCATTATCGGTTCCATTTAGAAAAATACTGTTTACACAACTTTTAATTAAATGGCTCACATTATCTACTTTTGGTATTGAAGCTGCAAGGTTTGATCCAACATTCACAAAATAATGATTACATCCATTTACAATTTCATTTTCATCATGGATTTCCTCATTGTCATTTACAAAATACTATACTGTGAAATGCCCGTTTTTACTTTGTGTTTTTTAGAACACTATTCATTACTCACCATGTTGCTTTCATATCACC
The DNA here is from genome assembly GCA_038048925.1 of Garcialebias charrua. NCBI lineage: Eukaryota > Metazoa > Chordata > Actinopteri > Cyprinodontiformes > Rivulidae > Garcialebias > Garcialebias charrua. Next base: position 33,048 of record JBBPBX010028329.1, read on the forward strand.
ATTACTTTTATTTAATAAATCACTATAATATTCCTTATCTTTTCTTAAAGAGGTAGTCCTCGACTTAAGACGGAGTTCCATTCTTGCGCGGCGACGTAAAGCGAATTTTGACATAAGTCGGAACGCATTGTACGCAACGTTGTAAACCCGGATTTTCGACGTAAAACGGAACATGCATTCCTACATGGCGCCGTACACCCGTTTTTCGACCTGAGACAAATCAAGTGTACATACTGTGCCATAAACATGTACAGTACTTTATTTCCAAGCGGTTAGCTAACACAGTACCCTACACAATTATCAAAACACATATAAAATACTGCACAGTACGTTTAATAATGAAATAAAACAGTAAAAAAACAGTAGTGTACTGTACACTGTACTATAAAAAAGAAATTAAAAAAGAGAAAAAAATGTTTTTACTTTTATGAAAGGGGCGTTGCAAGGGAGGGAGACAGGCTTATTGGGAGGGAGCTGCAGAAGATGCTGGTGATGCAGGTGCAGGTGAGTGAGGAGGGGCAGGTGAGTCCAGAAAGGCAGCTGAGGTGAAGGGGCAAGTGATGCAGAAGGTGCTGGTGAGTCCAAAAAGGCAGCTGAGGTGGAGGGTCAGGTGATGCAGAAGGTGCAGGTGAGTGAGGAGGGGCAGGTGAGTCCAGAAAGGCAGCTAAGGTGGAGGGGCAGGTGATACAAAAGGTGCTGGTGATGGTGCAGGTGAGTGAGGAGGGGCAGGTGAGTCCAGAAAGGCAGTTGAGGTGGAGGGGCAGGTGATGCAGAAGGTGCTGGTAAGTCTAGAAATGCAGCTGAGGTGGAGGGGCAGGTGATACAGAAGGTGCTGGTGAGTCCAGAAAAGGCAGCTGAGGTGGAGGGGCAGGTGATACAGAAGATGCTGGTGATACTGGTGCTGGTGAGTGAAGAGGGACAGGTGAGTCAGGAGAGGCAGCTGAGTTATAAAAAAAAAGAAATAAAAAAGAAAAGAAAATGTCCTTACCTTTATGGAGGGGCATGTGATACAGAAGGTGCTGGTAATACTGGTGCTGGTGAGTGAAGAGAGACAGGCGAGTCAGGAGAGTCAGCTGACGTAGTACATAAAAGGAAAATAAAAATTCCTTACCTTATGGTTGCAGGGAAGGGAGACAGGCTTATTGGAAGGGAGCTGCAGAAGGTGTTGGTGATGGTGCAAGTGACTGAAGAGGGGCAAGTGAGTCAGGAGAGGCAGCTGCAGCTGAGGTAGAGGGTGTAGGTGCTGCAGAAGGTGTTGGTGATGGTGCAGGTGAGTCAAGAAGGGAAGGTGAGTCAGGAGTGGCAGCTGCAGCTGAGGTAGAGGGTAAAAGATCTGTTGCAGGGCTCTGTACCTTCTTGAAGTACTGCTGCAGGTTGCTCTGGAAGGACTCCATCTTCTTTTCCTCCAAGATCTCCTTGTAAAACCGAAGGGAATCCATGACCTCTCTGGCAACTCTAGAGTACCCCTCCAAGTTGGGATCCTCAGCCTCAAACTTTGACAACCCTTCCTCTATCAGGGCAAAAGCTCCTGCCAAGCCCTGCCTTAAAAATGCCTTGGGCTCTGGGGTTTGTATGTCTTCTTCCTCCTCTATCATCTGTTTCTCCAGCTGAATAAGGTCTTCAGCAGATAACTCCTCTCCATGAGATGCCAGCAGCTCTGTGATACCATCTTCCTCCACCTCCAAGTTCAGTGACTTATTCATTTCAACCCAAGGGCGTAACTTTGTGTTGAAAGTTGGTGGGGACGGCTCATGGGGAAAGAAAGCTATCTACGGGACACCTTTGTTTATTGAAAGAATAAAGCCAAAAAATGTGAGTGGTGTATTGTAGGAGGTGGTGAAGAGACGACACAGGAGACGGGATATAGTTCTTCACTTTTAATCATCTCCTACTAAACTGGCGGGAAACCACCCAACACCGCCTTATATACCAACACCATATCCGGTCCTCTGGACCTTTCACAATAAAAGCATCCTGTACACATTCTGTCCACTGGGTGTGAGTAGAGCCCCCTAGTGGTCCACCACACACGCCCCCCCAGAACACCCAGTAAGGTTCATCACTAGTCCAGCATTTTAGGTTTGATTAAACGACCAGAACGGCTGAACCTGGGCCCTGCAGAACCAGTCTGATGAAGCGGAGGGCTACGAGGAGGGTCTACAGAAGATTCGGGCTCCAATGAACGTTGAGAGTCTCTGGAAGAAGGATCGCAGTCCGTTAGCAATGTGGATGGAGGTCTGCCCCTGCGAGGAGCCTGGGCCGTAACAACCTGATCATCTGACACAACATGAGCTGGCCTATTGATACAGACAGTCTCAGTACGACCCCCTAAATCTAAAAGGAAATGTTTCGGACCTGGTTGAAGAACCCGAAACGGTCCATCATACAAAGGTTGTAGTGGTGTCCTGTGTGCATTGTGTTTGACAAAAACAAATTTAGAGGACTCCAGACTCTTAGGGACAAATGACTGCGGTAAACAATGGTGTACCGGGCCGGGGACACGAAAAGGGGCCTCCTGAGGTGAAAAATGTGGCAACGGTGGGGCGAATTGTGGTGAGGGTACCTCAGGTAAAAACTCACCGGGGACGCGCACAGGCTGACCGTAAACCAGTTCAGCCGGGGAAGAGCTCAGGTCTTCTTTGGTTGCGGTACGTAACCCCAACAAAACCCAGGGAAGACGGTCAATCCAGTTGTCGCCGGTCAATGCAGCGCGAAGTGCGGCTTTCAATGACCTGTGAAACCGTTCACACAAACCATTAGCTTGGGGGTTGTAAGCGGTGGTCCTGTGAACGTTAGTCCCCAGACCCTTGGCCATGGTAGACCAAAGTTCAGAAACAAACTGCGGGCCCCTGTCCGATGTAATGTCTGAAGGGGGGCCGAAACGCGCCACCCAGGTAGACAAAAATGCCCGGGCCACCACTGCAGATGTTGTGGATGTCAGAGGAACCACCTCAGGCCACCTGGTGGTCCGGTCTATTATAGTCAGCAGATGAGTAAAACCCTGTGATGGAGGCAGAGGGCCCACCAGGTCTACGTGCACATGATCAAACCGCCGACCTGGGATGGAGAAGGGTTCCAAAGGTGCTTTGGTGTGTCTGTTAACCTTAGCACGCTGGCATGGGACACACGCTGCTGCCCACTCCTTAACCGCTTTACGCAGACCGGGCCAAACAAACTTTGCACTGACCAGTTTCACCGAGGCTCTAACACCTGGGTGAGACAGGGAATGTAAGGAGTCAAAAACGCGGCGTCGCCATGAAACTGGAACCAGGGGGCGGGGCCTGCCAGTAGAAACATCACAGAGTAGGAGGGGACCTCCGTCATTCACCTGCCGTTCCTCCAACTCGAGGCCTGTGGGCCCGGACTGGAGCTCGAGTATTTCTGCATCGCCACGTTGGTCCGCAGCCATAGCAGAAAAATCTATGCCAACGTATACGGGAGAGATCAGCACCCGAGAGAGCACAGTCGGCCACCACGTTGGATTTTCCGCCACATGCTGAATGTCTGTAGTAAATTCAGACACCGCTGCGAGGTGGCGTTGCTGGCGAGCAGACCAGGGGTCAGAAATTTTTGACATCGCAAACACCAAGGGTTTGTGGTCA
>JBBPBX010028330.1:0-16589 GCA_038048925.1 Garcialebias charrua
TCCTGTGGTTCAGCTCTCCCCGTGTGACGATGGAGATGAAAATGAAGAGGGCTGTGTGTTTGTGTGCGCTTCCCCTGCTAAGACAACAGTGTGGTCACACACGCTGAAGAGGGCTGTAATGATTGGAAAAACAAAAGCACAACATATGGAGCCGGGAACGCCGACCCATTCAGCAAACACCTCTCCCGTTTCATACAATGATTCAGCCTAACAAAAGAGGTATTTTGATGATTGTTCCTGCTGAAATGTATGTTTTGGAGGATCATTACCACTCAGGCACAGCGATAAATTGTCCCGTTCCTCTCGTTAATGCAGTTAACACAGCGGGTGTGTGTTTTTTTTTAATTGTCAGGGCCTTTTTCAACCATTCTCCTCCATCTCACTAAAAACGGCACCGTGATTTCCATTTACACCCCCAGCCTAAGACGGATAGCCTGCGCATTTTTAAACCAAGCCAGAGATGAATAGATAGCAAAGGCTGTTTTCTGCGAGAGATGAGGCTTCAGAGTGAAGACTTTGGTGATAAAAGCAGAGTAATGGTTTTCCAGCTGCAGTGCCTCCTCTAGATCAGCAGCGGGGAGTGAAATCCATCTTGTCCAGGCGGATGTTGTCCTGCTTTTCATAGAAAATTGAAAAGAATTCATAGAAAACTGCAGCATTTTTTCACACTGAATATCATGGATGGAGAAAAAGTTTTTGAATGAGGCGTTTCATAGCACGTGTACAACAATTAGAATAAAGACACAAGATGTCAATGCCAGGGCTGAACATTTGTGGAAGCAGCAGTAGATCTGAATGCAGAAACACTGTTTGGAGATTCTGGAGAGACATATTTGAATATAAAATATGTAAAATTCAAACATAATTTTAACCCTTCAAACGTTGACTTAAAGATCTTCTATTATATTTTTAAGCCTGTATATGATCACTTTTTTATTATACATTCTCCTCCCACCAGTTATGACAGTAAGTGGTTTTTAGTAGAGATACTAAACTAACTCTAAACTTACTGAAAAAAAATCAGCAATATTGACTTATCTTTTATACCAGGTTCCTTTAAAATTACAATTTATTTTCTGTGCTTTGATTATATATACTTTTTAATTTACTGGTACATTGACACAAAATATTCTGTTTAGCGTTAAATGTTATTTATATGTAAATTGATTCCATTGAAGTATCGTATAAACACTTTAGTTAGTTTTTTTTTCCCCTCCAGAAGCAAATCTTGATTGTGGATGACTTGAATATCTCCTCAAACCTTGATTGGCGCATTGAAATTGCAAATATAAGTGAGTGTTAAGAGTTTTTATCACTTTCTTTTTAACCACCTACACCAGCAAGAAGATAGACAGACCTGCAGTCCTTGTGTTCAGGATCTCATCTCTGTTACACATCAGTTTAATTACTGAGGCATGTATTCTTCGGTCATGACATTAAAATATGTTTCACACACCGAGCAGTACTGGTGAATACAATCAAGCATATGCTCTAAAATACCTATAGCGTTTTACCTCCCCTTTTCTTTTTTTTTGTGTGCAATTTTAAATTAATTATTAACTGACTGGAACAGAAATGTTGAAAATTAAGCTGTCATTGCATGTAAATGTCCATTTTTGTCATGTCTGCTTATGCATGCATGTCTAATTGTGAAAGCGAGCTGAAAGCTTTCTAAGTTAAAATGTAATCAACTGCATCCTCCCCTGTTTAACCTGCCTCGTCACTTCCACAGTGAAGGTATTATAATTAATACAGGGTTCTGTATGTGAGGAAGCAGCTTTCAGCCATGAAAAGTTATTAAATCACGACTGAGCCTGGTGGAGTTTATAGTATAGCATTATGTATTCTGCTGAGCTGCAAAGCTTTCGATCCACGCTGGCTTCTTTGGCAGCGTTTCAAGATGTTCTGTTGCTCCTCTCATGACCTCCATGGCTTTTCCACTTATAATGCCCATTGGGATGCACATCCTGATCATTTCCTCATCTTTCACCAATGCATGTGTGTAATAGATGAACAGCTCACTAGATTTCTCTAGCAGAAACCTCCGTCCAACCAAATAATAAAAAAAAAAATCTTGAGGTTTTATTGTCTGAGAGATGGAAGCAGAAGGAGTAAAAAAAAAAAAGTTGAGCATCTTGGAATTTTAGCTTGAATCTGAACAATAATCAGCTCATAAACATTTCATGGATACATTTTAGATAAAGGATTTCTTTGGTTTCCTTAAAATGTTGCTGGCAATGTAATCTGTTAAGGTAACAATCTCCATTTTGTTATAATCCCATTTCCCCTTTATGCTTTAGAGGTTTTTCTGCTCCACTACACCAGATTTAAATGTCTCATTTCCCAAATGGACAACACTATAAAAATGGACTAAATAAACATGCAAAAAGTTTAGTTTATTATTATTTTTTCTTTCCAAAACACTGACAAATGTTTGGAATTAAAGTTAGAATCTCTGGGCCGTGAATGTTTTAAACTACCGTAGTAACTGACCTAAATCAACAAAATATGCATTTTCAGTTTCATTCTGACTTTATTTTGAGTGTTTTGCAACCAAGTTCAAGTTTATAGTCATTCCCATCACATGTTGTACATGAAGTGGAACAAAATTATGTACTCCGGGTCCCAGCTACACCCAAAAATAGCAAAAAATATAAGAAACAGTATTTAAGGCTCTAAGCTATACACTAGTGTTTCCCCTGTAATTTGCCATGGCAGGGTGCTCATCTCTTCGGGGGAGATGGAGACATGTCTGAGCGCAGCTTGTACCAACAGTTTTTTGAAGGGGTGGGGTGCGGCAGCGTTCAGCATGAGGGAAGCGGCACCTTTACCTTTTTAGCTAGAGCACCTGTATTGTGCACTGCTAGCTTAGCGCAACACATTTGAGTTGTGCGTTATTTACACCGTTTTTGAGTGTGTGGGAGTTCAGCTTGAGAAAAGCGGCAACGTGAGCGCAGCCTTTAGCTTTTTACTTAGAGTGCCTGTATTTCGCACTGCTAGCTTAGTGCTATGTCAGTGCCGGTGCAAGTTCAGATTGGTAGGCGGGGTGCTCAGTTCTGTTGACGGGGTGGGGCACCCCGCTTATATAATGGTAGGGGAAACACTGCACTAAGATATACACTAAACAAACGCAAGACAATACACAAAAACAGTGGTCCCCAACCCCCGGGCCGCAGACCGGTACTGGTCCATGGGTCGATTGAGTATGTGGTTGGGTCACTTATACACACTGACACAAGTGAGCAGCACAAACAGCACTCTATTGCTATTGTCCCCATTGGTCATCTACATCATATCTGTCAAATTCAAGGCCTGGGGGCCAAATGTGGCCCTCGTTGACATCTTATCTGGCCACCCAAGATGATATGTGAAACGTAAAATTCTTGTACCTCTGGATTTTTTTCTGTGTATGTCCTGTACATATTGCAGTTCTGACAATAAAGTTGACTTTGACTTTGACTTTGAAAGCACAACAGAGAACATAAAATGAGACCAATCAAACTTGTTGAGGAACCCGTGACCAAGAAAATATGCTGTGGGTTTCTGATTTGAGTTAATGTAGTTTCTACAATTGGCCTTTAGTTTGAAAAAGGTTTTCATTTTGGTCCCTTTTTATCAGTGAGTTTGACATCCTTGATTTACTTGCTGAACCGCAAAATAAAAAAAAATAAAAAAATGACTGCAGTCTCTTGTAGTGTGCATATGTGTGACTTCATGAAAGTTTTGGTTTCCACTGAAACAATGTGGGCATTAAAAGAAAAGCCACTCTGAGACCTGAATTCCAAAAACTTTGGTGTCAGAGAAAACACCAACCGTAACATCAACGTTCATTTTCATTCATTCATTCAACCTTTATTTATACAGGCTAGCCTCGTTGAGTCACGGGGACTCATTTACAAGAGGGACCTGTCTCACTCACACCAAACAACCATCCACTCTCACACTCACACCTAGGGTCAATTTAGAGTCACCAATCAGCCTAACAAGCATGTTTTTTGGTCTGTGGGAGGAAACCGGAGTACCCGGAGGAAACCCACGCATGCACGGGGAGAACATGCAAACTCCACCCAGAAAGGCCCCGGACCGGGATTTGAACCGGCAACCTTCTCGCTGAGAGGCAGCAGCTCTACCAGTTGTGCCACCGTGCTGCCCGTGCTGCCCTTCGTGCTCTTCATGCTAAATAATCCAGGTAAAAAAATCCAACAAGGTTAAATCAGGTCCTCTGGACGGATTATTTTCGTTGAAACATTTCGTCCTTCATCCAAAGGACTTCATCAGTCCGAGGAGCCACAACAAACTCAGTCCCATAAGTAACGACCATAACAAAACAAACATTTTACGGTTTCACCTAGGGGTGGGCGATATAGCTCACATACCGGTGTACCACTACCGGTGTATGAATGTCTGAATGAATGGGTGGATGGCTGGTATTGTAAAGCGCTTTGGGGCTCCTCACAGGGGGCTGGAAAGCGCTATATAAATAAGCTCCATTTACCATTTACCATATAATATTGTGATATTTCAGAGCATTCTGACAATAACGATACATTTTGTGATATAACAACAACAACAAAAAAAACTGAAATCCCAGTAATTCATTTGACAAAATTAATATAACATGTTGCTTTGCAGTATTATATAAAAGCGTAAAAATAACAAAGGTTAATTTTACTGAAATTACATTATTTCATAAAGTATTCAGTCTCAAAGTATATAAAAAAGATCCTTCTGTTATTTAGATTGAAAAGTCTGCACAAAATATGCATCAACAAAATCTACCACAAAAACTAAAGTCGGCTGCCCTGCCTCTATACCATCTTGGCCTCATAAATGTATCATACAACAAAATATGTTTCCTTTAAATGAGCTATAACTTCCAAAACTTGTGACAAGGTGTCTTCATCTGACACTGAAGCTTGTTGGTGTTTCAGCTTCCTCTGTTCCTGCAGGAATGATTCCATTTCTGTGATGCTCTGTCTTGAATCACCTGACTCTGTTCTTGGTCAGTTTAGATTGGGGGAGACACAGCCGAGCTGTGCCTGTACCGGCAGCTTAGAGCGGGGTGGAGAGACACTGCTGAGCTGTGTGTTGTTTGTCTTTAGCTTTTTAGCTAGCTAGTATTGCGCACAACTAATTAGCGTTATGCAAGTACCAACGGGGCGTGGGGTGTTACGTTCATTTCAGTAGTTTGGTGCACTCTGTTCTGTTAATGGGGCGGGATGCCCCACTTGTATAATGGTAGGGGAAACACTGATGTATTTACACCATGAAATTAGCATATCGTGATATAATTTATTTTCCTGGGCAAACTTTTTTTTAACCAGTATTATCGTGAACGATGTGATATGGCCCAGCCCTAGTTTCACCTAAATATGACATTGCATAAACGGGGCCTAAAAATCCTAAATGATACTGGTTTGTAAGGAAACCCACTTCTACTGGCTACACGTGGTGTTTGTGATGTAAATTGCTCTGATAAATGCTGATTGCTATAATCACACATGCCTTCCCTCTTTTCAGCTGTAGCAGGGGTTCAAATCACACACCTTCCTCCCCTGGCAGCCGCTGTGACGGGCATTTTAATTACCTCATTCAGATAACATGTCATGGCCGGGCCTGGTCTGTGCAGTTACATCTACTAATCATCTGTCGAGCGACTGTTCACACATTCGCTCGAACATTCGGTGGATGTACTGTAATTGTCTCTCGGTGGCCTCTTTCCTTTTTCACTCTCACTTTCTGTCAGCGCCTATGTCTTTCATTTACACTCACTTTTCTTAGTCCCATTACCTCTCTGCTGTCAAACACTCCCAGCAATTTCGATTTCATTTTCGACATCACTTGCATCTGCTCCAGACTGACCATATCACTGCACTGTGTTGCTGCAGCTTCTTATTGCTCACCACTCTAATTTCCTCCATCTGTTTTTGACAGATCACTCAGTTTGTCAGAGTGACTACTGGCTTACAGTTAAGGAAAAATGCCTGCTTAATTATATTTATCTTTTTTAATTTCAAGAGGAAATTGTTTAAATGGGGTGGATGCCAATAAATAAAGTTATCAGATAGGTTTGTGAGGTGTTTGGTCAGATAATAGATGCCACTGATAGCCGACTGTCTGCTCCTGTGCCGTATCTGATGGAAAACCTCATTCGGTTTGACCCAGGAATGACATTTTTCTGGTGTACATTTATTTTCTGTGTTGTGTGATCTTGCTATTCAATTCTGCTCCTCTGTGTTCCCCTGTGCCACCAGTTCATTTTCCCAGCACTTTTCCAGAGTCGGTTCCTGCTCCTCTATTCTGCCCCACCTACATTAACCTGTTCCCTGTTACCATCGAGTCATCTCTTTCCAATTACCTTCTCAGCCCCATCCTTCCTAAGTTCAAGAGTCTTTATTATCCCCAAGAGGCAATTTGTTTCACAGTAGGCTCATAAAACATCAATACTAGACAAGACATTAAGGCATTTAAACAATCAAAAAAGGCGTTCAATACAAGATCGACTGGACTTTATTTGTAACAGAAGACGTTTCGCTTCTCATCCGAGAAGCTTTATCAATTCAATGAACCAGACTGTGTGCGCGTGGATTTATAACAGGAGTCACGCACCAACATATGTTGGTTGCAAGCGATTTAAACAATCGTACAGAAATCCATTACTGTTCATTGAGAAGCTTGATCGCTACAGGGATAAATTAGTTCTATTTCCTGTGGGCATAGCCCTTTAAGCCACGCCTATTGGGTTTTACCCCTGTGCTTCGCACGAACATTGAAAACTTCTAGTCCACGCCCACCTGCTGTGGGCCCACGCCCTCGGTCCATAAGAACCCCTCCTGACCGAGGAACTGCTCCCAAAATTTTTTCAATCCAACTAAAGAAGACTTCTGCAAAAAAAAAAAAAGAAGAAGAAGACCACATGGCTACCAGTCAACCCTTCAAGTGTTGCACAGGATGTGTCGGAGGGTACATACAGATAGGGGACAAACACCCTTTCTGTGAGTCGTGCCTCGGACCTGACCACGCTCAGCAGGCCATGGTCCAGAACCCCGCCTGTCGAGCCTGCCAGCTCCTGCCGACGTAGGAAAGGTAGCGCCGGTCCAGCCTCTTCCCCCCGACGGAAGTAGGTTTGCGACCGATGGAGGACTCATCACTCTGCTTTGGTTTCGAGCAGCTGGCTGACTACGAGTCCTCAGGGGTAGAGAGTGCGTCCGGTCAGTACTCTCCCGAAGGGTCTGAACCGGCTTCGCCTTTCCTCCGCCTGCCGAAGATGACTAGCTGCGGCGTCCCGCCTTCTCCCGTGGGAGGCGCGGGACCGGCCAATACCCCCCACCGTGGGAGCAGTCGTGCCTGCCGGAGCAGCCGCCACGACCTACGCGCCGGGCCCGGCCTGCCCATCCCAAGTGGCATGCCCACCTCAAGCGCTCTTCCAGCCTCAGGACGAGACACCGGGCAGCAGCCAAGCGCCATCTCCTAGGGACCCAGGACAAGAGCAGCCCGACGCAGACGAGCAGGACGTGCACGTCTCCCTGAACAACGCATTGCCGGGACTGATCAAATGGGTGGCTGGCGCGTGGGACATGGCAGTCCCTGAAGGCACCACGCCGCAATCCTCCTCACGCCTGACGGGAAGATTTGCCACCAAGTCGGCGAGCCAGGCGCACACCATCTGGCCCTGCCTCCCTGAAATCAAAAAGCTGCTGCAAGCACAGACTAGCGAGCCTCTGAAAAACAGAGCCCCAGTTCTGTCCTTCATTCCGGGGACGAAGGTCCAGGGGCTGACAGACCTGACCTTCCCCGCTGTGCCGCCGCTGGAGCCCAGCTTGTCCGGCGTGTTTGGACTCAAACCAAAGCACGTGGGCACAGCTTTTTCACCACCGTCGGCGGCGGACCAATTCTCAACAAAGATGCAGGACCACATCCACAAATGCTCAGCGCAGGTGGGTGCGGCAGCAAATAATATTGCCTTTTTGGCGTACGCGGTCGGGCAGGAGCCGACGCACGAGTCAGCAGGAGCAGCCCTGGACACCATCACTAACATGTGTGAACTCCTGGCGACCTGCTCAGCCAGGATCTCAGCGTGGGCCACGCTGCTCCAGCGTCAGGTCTGGCTGAAGTTGTCCACCTCCATCCCAGAAGATGTAAAGAAGAATCTGCTGCAGGGGCCGATTTCTGCTCAGGGTCTGTTCGGGGAGCACTATCAGACGGTGTTCGAGCAGCTGCAGTCTTCCTCCGACGCGCTGGAACAGGTGCGTAAGCACACGGCGTCGCCCCGAGCAGACCCTCGTGCAGCACACGGGCCGGTGCGCCCGCACGAGCAGAGCAAAGCGTACCACAGCCAACAGAGGTTCTCTTCCCCCATCACACCTTCTCTGCGCCGCAGCATCCAGCTGGATCAAGGTTTCATCCACCTTCTTACTCCCAGAGAGCCGGGAACAGCAGGGGAAGGGGCCGCTACCAACCTCCATGGGCCGGCCAGCACCAGAACGTGAGGAGAGACCAGCTGAAGAAGTGACGGTGTGCGGGGGATGCTTTACACAGTGTGTTTTTTGAAAATAAAGGTTCTGTTACTGAAAACAGTGTTTTTTGTTCAGACACGCTGGTTGCCTCTTCTCCGAGGCTCGTGAACGCATCTCAGAACTCAGGTTACACACAGAGTCGAGCTGCAGGTGCACTCCGTGCCCTGCCTGTGACCCCTCCGCCGCCTCCCCATACAACGGTGGGGGCGCGCCCACGTGACTGCTTCCAGGCTCAGAGCACTGAACAGCACGAACGAGTCAGGCAAACTCCTGCACTCTCTAAAATGGCTAATTTTCATGAGCCTGGACTGGACACTTGTGTCCCAGCCAGGACTTTGTCGTCTCTCTCGTCATCTGAGCATGCTTCAGGTACAGTCACTGATTCACTCAGCAAACGTCCCTTTCCAGCCAGGTCTCTCTTAGGTCAATGCGGACTCTGTCCACTTGGCGGCGGTAGAGACCAGTCTATCTCATCTCAGGCAAAGGAACGTTATGGCTGCCCCGCTGACAGAACACAGTGCAGTCTGGCTCCAGAGCTGCTTGTTAAACAGCTGGTTACGAGGTTTGATTCTGAAAGGTTATACTCTGCAGTTTGCAGGGACACCGCCCAGTTTCATTGGGATCGTGGAGACAAAACTCACGTCCCCAGCTCAGGGGGAGGCACTACGATCAGAACTACAGGAACTTTTGATCAAGAACGTCATTTCCGGGGTCCCCTCAGGCGAGTAACGAACCGGGTTTTATTCGAAATATTTCCTGGTCCCCAAGAAATCCGGGGGTCTCAGACCAATTCTGGATTTGTCGGCGTTCAACAAATACATTATGAAACGTCCATTTCATATGTTGACGATAAAACGTGTGCTCGAGTGTGTGACGTCAGGGGACTGGTTTGTAATAATCGATCTCCGAGACGCTTACTTCCATGTACCGATCGTAAAGAAACACAGAAAATTCCTCAGGTTCGCCTTTCAGGGAACCTCTTACAAGTTCAAGCGCCTCCCCTCCGGGTACGCGCTTGCGCCGAGAACTTTCACGAAGGTCATCGAGACAGCCTTAAACCCGCTGCGGTCGCAGGAGCTGAGGATAATCTATTATATTGACAATCTGCTACTTCTGTCTGGCTCGAGGGAAGAAGCAGCAGCACAGACACTGATTTTAGTGAATCATTTGAACCAATTGGGCTTTGCCATAAATTGGGAAAAGAACTCCACTTCACCAGCACAACAAACAGTTTATTTAGGCTTGAATCTCTGCTCCGTGAGCATGAAAGCTTGCCTCTCAGATCAGAGGAAGGAGTCGCTGACGTCACTCTTTCAGCGTGTCTAGCCCCACAGAACGGTGTCTGCGATCACAATTATGAGGCTGTTAGGGATGATGGTTGCCGGTCACGCTGTAATAAAACTCGGTTTATTGTACATGCGGAAGCTACAGACGTGGTTTATTCGTCAGAGAATAGACCCTGTACGCCACAAAAGACGCCGAGTCATGATCCCCCCCTCAGTGAGAACGGACCTTGTGTTCTGGGGGAATCCCAGGACTCTGTCAGAAGGGGTTTCCCTGGGCAAAGTGACGTCACGGAAGGCGGTCTTTACCGATGCGTCTCTTTCCGGTTGGGGGGTGGGGAACATGTCAATCTCAGACGGTGGGCGGGACATGGCCACCCGGCACGTCTCTCCACATAAACGTGTTGGAGTTATTAACAATGCACAAAGTTCTGAGGCACTTTGTTCACATGCTTTGACAGCAGGATGTCCTCGTGCACACGGACAACAGAGCAGCTGCTGCTTATATAAACCGCGAGGGTGGGGTCCGCTCAGTGCAGCTCCTGAACACAGCCAGAGAGCTGCTCTGCTAGGCTCACGTTCACCTCAGATCACTGAGGGCTGTTTACACCCCAGGTGTTCTGAACAGGGGGGCGGATATCATGTCGAGAGGGGGCCCTCTGGACAGAGATTGGATGTTACACCCGGACCTGGTGTCTCAAATCTGGACCAGGTTCGGGAGGGCGGAAGTGGATTTGTTTGCGACGCGAGGAAATTCACAGTGCCCCCTGTTTTTCTCCCTGAGCTCCCTCGACACCTCCCATTAGGGGTGGATGCCTTTGCTCACAAGCCATGGCCCAGAACATTAATTTATGCTTTCCCCCCAGTTCCGCTGTTATCAACACTGCTGGAAAGGGTGAAAGAAGAGGGAGTATCAGTGATTCTGATCGCTCCAGAACGCGTGAACGCACCATGGTTTCCGGTTCTGCAGCAGCTGACAGGCCGCTCCTGGAAGCTCACCTGGAGAGACGATGCTCTCCTGCAGGCAGGTGGCGCAATAAGGAGTCATCCAGTGATAGGTCAGCATCTGTGGGCTTGGATGCTGAACGACAACGTTTAGAAAACCTTGGTTTTTCTAAGGAGGTCATTGGAACCATCCAGGGTTCACGTGCACAGTCTACAATAGCTGTTTACGCTTCAAAATGGGCTGCTTTTCAGCGTTGGTGCTTGGAAAAACAGCTGAACCCGTGTTCATGTCATCTGGGCCCCATTTTGTCATATTTACAACTATTATTGGACAGAAATTTGGCTTTCAGCACCGTTAAAACGTATGCTGCTGCAATTTCATCATGTCATGAGGGGTTTAATGATAGAACAGTGTTTAATCATCCCCTAATGAAACGCTTTTTAAAGGGTACACGCCGTCTGAGGCCGGTTACTTGCTCCCTGGCCCCTCAATGGGATCTAGTTATTGTATTAAATGCTTTAACGAACGGTCCCTTTGAGCCTCTGAATGAGATTTCTTTAAAACTCTTATCGCTCAAAACAGCTCTATTGTTGGCGTTAACATCAGCTAAAAGAGTGAGTGATCTCTCTGGCCTGTCTGTCTCTCCTTCCTTCCTAAAGATTCAAGGGGATGGAAGTTCTGCTGAACTTAGGCCAAATCCGGCATTTGTACCTAAAATCATCACGAGTGCATTCAGGTCCAGGATCGTCATGTTGGACGGTTTTTGCCTTCCTCCTCATGCTAACTCTGAGGAGGAGCAGTTGCATTTACTTTGTCCAGTGCGAGCCCTCAGGTGTTATGTGAATCGCACGGCTGTGACACGTAAGTCTGATAGGCTCTTTGTGCATTTCAGAGAGTGTTCTCAGGGTCAACCTTTGACCTCTCAGCGGCTGTCACATTGGTTGTGTGAGGCTATTTCCCAGGCCTACAGTTCTTCTGGTCTACAGCCTCCTGACGGTATTAGAGCTCATTCTACTCGAGGGATGGCGACTTCCATAGCTTTGCTCAGTGGCGTCTCTGTGCAGGATAACTGCTCTGCGGCCTCCTGGTCGTCTGCCACTCCTTTCACCCGTTTCTATTTACAGGACGTTTCCAGCTCCTCTTTGACGCATTCGGTTCTCAGGGTTGCAGCAAAATGAAACCACTTTTTTCATTATCAATAAAGGTTATTGATAAACTGACACAGTTGTTTCTGTCCTTATTGATGGTTGCTATTATGAAATAGCTTTCTTCTCATCTTCAGATGTTGAGTTGCTCACCTGCTTACCTCTATTGCGGTGTGGCGGTTGTCAGAAATTGTTATGGTTTCAGTCAGACCCAGTGAGGCATGGACCATATCATGCTCCGCCCTTTAACCCAATAGGCGTGGCTTAAAGGGCTACGCCCACAGGAAATAGAACGTCGGTTACGTATCGTAACCCTAGATTCTATGAGTATGGGCGTAGCCCTTTAAGCCTTTTTGAGGCCCCACTGGCTCTTCTGGCTGAAAAAATTTGTTATTGCCTTTTGGGAGCAGTTCCTCGGTCAGGAGGGGTTCTTATGGACCGAGGGCGTGGGCCCACAGCAGGTGGGCGTGGACTAGAAGTTTTCAATGTTGGTGCGAAGCACAGGGGTAAAACCCAATAGGCATGGCTTAAAGGGCTACACCCACACTCATAGAATCTAGGGTTACGATACGTAACCGACGTTTTTCAGTCTGTTCATCCTATATCTGGGCAACAGATACTTGCGTCTAGATGGAAAGCAACCTGAGCTCACCATGGATTGGGTGATCAGGATTAGGTCTATTGCAAATAAACAATAAATCAGTTAGTTGCATGATGAATGAAAATGATCGACCTCATTTTCATTTATCGGCTTTATTGTTTCTTCATGTCTCTTTCTTTCCACTGAAAACAAGGCTCAGAGCTCTTCACTGACCCCTCCCTTCCTCTTTTCTCTTTAAAATCTGTTTTAACCGTGCAAAATCATGTTTTTGGATCGTTAAAATCAGCTAAGTTGAGAAGCTAAGCTATAGGCCGACCTCGGGAATAAACCTCCGTCTTGTCGAGCTCCAAAATTCACAGTTGAAACTCGTGCCTTTGTGTAAAAAGTTGTTTTTCTCTGCAAAAAGAAGTTGAGTACTTGTTTACTTATTTTAAAAAAAAAGCTTTGTGTGAAAAATGCTATGCTGAAGAGCTCAAATCACCGAGCATCCGCCATGTCACCATGTCAACCCATGTTACGTCAAGGGCCCTCCCTCCCATTTTTCTTTGAGACATGCTGCTCAACTATTCATCCTTTGGTTCAAACTGTCTTATACTTCCATCAGGTGGTCAAAAAAGGTACTACACACCAAACAAATCAACATTTCTTCTAAAAGTTGACAATTATTTATTGTTAAATTTCAAACAATGTTATCGTTTATAGCAATAATTTCTGAGACAATTAATTGCACAGCAAAAGTTGTTATCGTGACAGGCCTGATCAGGATCAGCCTGGCCTTGCTCACTGACCTTGCCTTTTGTAGGTCAGTGAGTTTCCTCCAGCGTACTGATCGGAGCAGCAGCAGCTCGTGTCTCTCCTTCACAACTTTCCTCTCCCTGCTTGGCTACTTTGTCTTTGTCTACAGTTTTTCAGTGCTCGCTCGAATGCAAATTGAAGATGGATCTGGTTTCGTGGACTATCAACTCTATTGATAAGATTTTTTCTATAAAACAATCAGGTCCGGGGGAACCGGCTTGCCCATCACAGACGTATCCCACCTTTGTACACCATCACCCAGGACCTCAAGTGGGAGCCAACCATCAGCTCCCTCATCAAAAAGGCTCAGCAGAGGATGTACTTCCTGCGACAGCTAAGGAAGGCCAAGCTGCCGGCCAAGCTGATGGTGCAGTTCTACACGGCCATCATCGAGTCCATCCTCAGCGCGTCCATCACAGTGTGGTACGCCGGGGCCACTGTCAGGGACAGACACAGACTGCAGCGCATCGTGCGCTCTGCTGAGAAGGTAATCGGCTGTAGTCTCCCATCTCTCCATGACCTGTACGTCTCCAGGACTGTGAGGCGAGCAGGTCGGATCACAGCTGACCCTTCTCACCCTGCATACGGTCTGTTCGAACGACTCCCCTCAGGCAGGAGGCTTCGGTCAATTGGGACCAGAACCTCCCGCCATAAAAACAGTTTCTTCCCCTCTGCTGTCAGACTTTTGAACACTCATAACCATGTTACCCCATAACTTGCCTTGGTCGCTGTATTTTGATTGGGAATCACTGTATCACTGTATTTTGATTGCGTCACTCTAATTGCGCTGTTTCTTAGTAGGTTTTGTTCACTGAATATTGTGTTGATGTTCTATGGTTTATGTTTTTTATGTTTTATGTTTCTATATTTTATGCACCGCTATGCCGAAGCAAATTCCTAGTCTGTGAATCCTGTTCATTGACAATGGCAATAATAAACTGAATCTGAATCTGAATCCAGTCGGATATATCATGGATTCCTGGGGGGAGTGGAAGATGTTATGCCTGACTGTTCTGTCTGTCGAAGATGTGGAAGATTTATTCATAATTGGATTTATGATAGCATGTACTCTGCTTTTTGGCTTGTGTGGAGTTCTCTTCTATCGGAAAATTAGGATGACTGAAGGGCGGCCGTGGCGTAGTGGTAAGGGCAGTCGTCTCCCGATCGGAAAGTTGGCGGTTCGACTCCCGGGACCCGCACCATGTGTCGTTGTGTCCTTGGGCAAGACACTTAACCCTGAGTTGCTCCCGGTAGGACTGGAAAGCACCTTGCATGGTAGTCTGCCGCCACCGGTTTATGAATGTGTGTAGCATTCAATATATGTGTAGCACTTTGAGATTTTCAGTAATGAAAAGTGCGTTATAAATTGAATTAATTATTATTATTATTATTATGACTTCCAACGCCCTGTCGAAGCTTCCTTCCCAAAACAAGAGTGTGATCCGGGCTGTGACCTCCATGAATCAGCTGCTTTATGAGTTGAACCGCAAAGTGGAGGTGGCCACTGAGGACCACAGACCACCGGTAAGGTTTGGGACTCGTATGCGGCCAGGAGGGTCACATCTGGGGGAGGAGGACTCATAGCTCGGGTCGGTGAAAGCTTCCCATAATTTGGAGCATATTGGATTTTGGATGCCCATCTGGACTCAATGCTATAGGAAAGTACACTGTGAGCCTGACCTGAAGATAACTCATGCTATATCTAATCAGACTTCCCAAGCAACCTTGGACAGGCTGACTACAACTTTCTCCTGAGTCTGAGCAACTGAGGATTGAATCTGTCGCCCCCCCCTTCCCGGAGAACTTTCTGTGTGCTCTCAGACAGATAAGGCTGGCTGGTCCCATAATCAGAACTTTGGCTAATCTGAACAGAGCTCATGGACTTTGCTTCAATCTCAAATGCAAATGTGATTTGTCTTAACTGTTGCTTGCTGGTAGAGTGTTTTGATGTCTCATATGGTGTCCTGAAAGACAAAATGTGATATATCTTTTTTGTAATACCACTGATTACCCTCATGGTTCTCCCCTTTTTGTTTTCACACCTGTAACCTTCATCCCGATACGGATGAGAGAGGCTGCGCTGATAAGAAAAGCAGCAGCTTCACACACGTAGTCCCCTTCAGGATGACTGTGCGTACATATTCACGCTGTACTGGTGCAAACTTGTGCAATGTCAATAAAGGTACTCTGACTCTGACTGACTCTGAGGTTTCTGAAGGGCTATGCCAGCAGTTTTACTGCACATCCTGACAGTCCCAGAGTTTGTTCTTGTTTTTGTATATCAAAAATCCAAACCAACAGATGAAGCTAAAAGAGACTCAAAACATGAATAAAACATTCTCATAAAAGCCAAATCAACATCAAAACCACAGAGCTTTCAATAAAAATTAGTCAAATTCTTAAGTTAATTATCGCAATCCATCTGCAGTCTGACATTGTTGTGTATACAGTACAGTACTTCTTGCCATGTCTGTTTTTTTCTCCACATCCACTTGAGTTTTGGTGTGTAGTGTTTACTGCCACATCAGCATTTTATTTTCATTTATTAAAATTTAAAGTTTTTGATCTAAGTGTCAGTTTGCATTCATGGGTCTTTCTCCTGCAAATTGTGAAAAGAAATTAAATTCAGTCAAATCAGTACCGGAATGGGTTAATGATGCCTTAATAAGAGCGCTCAGTCATAGCACTTTATTGGAGTAAAATGTAGGGCATTCTGAACAACCAAAGAGCTTTAGTTTACCGGTAAGTCACACAGACATTAATAAATAAATAAATTAATCTTGCCAGTTTTTGCTAATAAAAATATATCTTCACAAGTTTTAGTTTTAGATCAAATTAAAACTTTTAAACCAAATAAAGTCCTATTTTTGTCATTAGAAATTAAGAAGATTAAAATGTATTTTTTAACTCAAAAAGGCTCCTCACTTTCTAAATCTCTGCGAAGTGAGTGTTTAAAGTAAATTAGTGAATTCCTTAAAAAACACAAAAATCTTTGTGACTTTTAAGTTTGTTGGTTAAAATGATATTCTTATAGTTGAAATATTTGCGTCAATAATCAGTGATTGTTAGTGATGTTGACCAGTATGGTAAAGTAAAATTTGTAATTTGTTGCTTTACAACAGGAATTTGTTTTTGTTTGTTTGTTTAGTGTTTGATGAATAACAAGTAACAAAATCTTCTGTCAGAAAAGCAAAATGTGTATTTACCGGTATTTATGATGACTAAGACTTAAATATATAAAACGCCATTTATTAGAAACATGACCAACTCACGGCTGGACTGAGCTTTTTTTTTTTTTTTTTT
>JBBPBX010028330.1:16610-34250 GCA_038048925.1 Garcialebias charrua
GCAAAAGTTGTTGAAACAGACATTTGATTTGGATAAAAAGCATTCATGAACTGTTGTTATTGAGGCCGTGCATATTACAGTGTTTTGAAGATCCAGCTGTTTGTTTACTACCTGAATGATTGTTTACTGTTACATTCAGTTATTTTAGTGTCAAACTTCCATATTTGAATATGAATTGCAATTAGCCTTTAACATTGTCCATTTACAAAATAAAATAAGCGAGCATTGCTCCTCGTCGTAAGCACTTGACCCTCAATTTGAATGTGACTGTTTCACAACAACAAAGCAGTTTGCTTTAGTTTGTTCAACTCATTGTTTAGCTGCGAGAATCACAATTTTACTTTCACTGCCTTTTATTTTGTTCAGCAAAGAACTGGTTCAAATAACAACAATAATAATAATAACACATAATTATCCACCATCTTCACGATCAGGTTTGTTGTTCTCACTTTTCCTAAATCAAAAACATTTTGTCTGCTGCAGGTAACATTGGTTCCTGCTCATAAAAAGGCAGCAGGTGGATGCAGTTATTGAACATATGGCCAACATAATGGACTGCAGCCTGTAAGTAGCAATAAATATCTGAAATGGCAAGTTTAGTCATCTCTCTTTTATTAATTTTGTTTTTAAATCTTTGGGGCCTTTTATGTTTTGCCCTAAACAAGCTGGAAATATGCACCGAGTTGAACACAGCAGCATGCATGCTGTGATTGTCAAAGCTCTATTTGTAAGTGCATAAAGCTCAACAGATATGAAAGGAAAGTTCATGCGAGCTTCATTTGTGACAAAAGGTGGAAAATATTCCACTCCAGGCTTGTTGCTGAAAGCATTGAGCTGTTTTGTCCTCAGAGATGTACTTCCCCTTGCTACAGTCAAATTCCAACGTCCATGTCGCTGGACTGAGTAGTTTTTACCACACAGTATCACAGTCACTGTTTGAACTCGGATGCAGAGAGACATGTCTCAATTAAAATTAAAATAATTTATTAAACAAACAAAACAAAAAGCTGATGTGGCAGCAAAAACTTTGAACAAAAACTAAGGAGTGGCAAATGCAAGGAGACATGAGGGAGCACAAAGTGGACCAAGATGCCAGAGCTATTCAGAATAATGAGCTGTTGGTGAGGTGAAGACATCAACAGTTATTTACAAAAAGGAGGAACATAGAGTGACCTAAGAGTGGAAGCAGGAGTAAGGTAGACCACATTCTATGTTGAAGAGGAAACCTGAGGGAGATTGGAGACTGTAAGGTTGTGGCAGGGGAGAGCGTGGCCAGACAGCATCGGATGGTTGTGTGTAGAATGACTGTTGTTGTGAAGAAGAGAAAAAGAGTGAAACCAGAGAAGAAGGCCAAATAGTTGAAACTGAGGAAAAGAAGAATGTTGAGTAGTTCAGAGAGGAGCTGTTAAAGGCTCTGAGTTGTAAAAAAAAAAGAAGAAGAGCTTCCAAATGGCTGGGCTACTACAGCAACAGTACCGGTAATTAGAGAGACAGGTAAGAATATATAGTGTGTCATGTAGACAGAGAATAGATGATAAAGAAACCTGGTGGTGGAATAGTGAAGCAAAGAAAGAGGTTAGCCATGAAGAAATGAGAGGACTGAAGAGAGGCGACAGGAATATAATAAAGAGATGCAACGTAGAGAAAAGAGAGGAGTTGCTAAGGCAAAGCAGAAGGCGTTTAATGAATTGTTTGGGAGGCTGGACACTAAAGAGGATGAGAAGGACTTGTACCAATTGACGAGACAGAGGGATCAGGCTGGAAAGGGTGTGCAGCTGGCTAGGCTTGTTTAAGATAGGAATGGTAATGTGAGGAGAGCATGATAAGAAGATGGAAGCTAATTAATAAAGAGAATGGAAGATAAAAAAGAGTATAGTTCATAGAAACTGGACCAGGAAGTGGGAAAGATTAATGAGTGTGAAGTTAAGAAAATTCTGAAAAGAATGAAGATGGGGAAGGCAGTAGGACCTGATGACATACCAGTGGAGGTTTGGAAATGTCTTGAAGAGATGACAATGAGGTTTTTGACTCAAATATTCAATGGCATATTTGACGGTGAGAAAATGCCCGAGGAATGGAGGAGAAGTGTGCTGGTGGCCATTTTTAAGAACAAGGGTGATGTACAGAGTTGTAGCAACTTAAGGGCTCAACTTTGAGTCAGCTGTCCAGGAAAATGGGCATTGTGGTAAAGAGGTGAAAAAGAGAGTCCAGGCAGGATGGAGAAAAGTTTCAGGAATGATTTGCGTCAAAAGAGTGGCAGCAAAGGTCAAAGGAAAAGTTTACATGACAGTGGTGAGACTGGCTATGGTGTATGGTCAGGAAAAAGAGACATGGACTAAAAGACGGGAGACAGAACTCCAAGTGGCAGAAATGATGACCTTGAGGTTCTCCTTAGGAGTGAAGGATGGATAATATTGGGAGGGAGATCATCAGAGGTACAGCACCAGTTGAAGAACTGGGAGATAAAGTTAAAGAGGATGGTTTGGACATGTCCAGAGGAGGGACAGTGACATTGGTAGAAGGATGTTAGAAATACAGCTGTTAGGAAAATGACAAAGAAGAGATATATCAAAGTCAAAGTCAACTTTATTGTCAGAACTGCAATATGTACAAGACATACACAGGATTGAAATTGCGTTTCTCTCAGTCCCTCGGTGCAACAGTAACCATTTAAACACTAAAACACTGAAACATTTAATAAACATAAGCATAAAATAGTAAAAGTGTAACACTGTCCTGAGTTTTTGCATAGTAGTATAAAAGTATGAAAATTTACACCAACACTAAAACACTAAACATTTAATGAACATAAGCATAAAATGAAATAATAAAAGTGTAATACTGTCCTGAGTTTTTGCATAGTAGTATAAAAAATATATAAAAAGTATATCTATAAAATAAACTGAAGGTTCTAGCATTGACATTTGCAAAGAGTGGCAAAGCCGTTCTAGAGGACATGGAGGTAGTTGGAGTGAGGACAGAGGACGCAGAGGACAGAGTGAGGTGGAGGAGGATGACTTGCTGTGGAGACCCCTGAAGAGAGAAAAGCTGAAAGAGTAGGTGAAGTGGAGACAAGGAACCGTATAAATGCAAAACGACATATGTTTGTATAAATACATACGACTCTTACTGTTTGTGTCTTTGTGTATTTGTTCAGAGCACCACAACTCAAACGAGGTCAAATCATTTGACTGGAAAAGTATTAGACCTTAATAGTGCATTTCATGGTGTAGTGGCAGAAACTGTGCCAGAAGCCTATAGCTCACATTTATCATAAAAATAGAGAAGAGGTGTTGGCAGTGAATGTAATCTAGACCCCTAGTTCCTCTTCGTGAAGGACGCAAAGTGGTTTTTTCATTATTTTTATCTCTAATTTAATTTAGCCATTTCCTCTCATCCCCATTTATCGGAGGCACCTCTTCTCTTCTGCCCACCAGCATGTACAGTACTGTAATGAATCACACTGCCCACAATGAATCCTTCAGCGTGAGTCCTCAAAGTGGCACTGAACAGTTTTTCTTGCTACCAGAAGATACCGTGTGCTGGATGTGATTTCATACTGAAGTCAGAAAATGCATAATGATGTAGTAGTGTGCCCAATGAAATTGGTACACTATCCCAGGGGGGTGCAGTTTTGTCATCTTCAGATATTTTCTTACATTTAGCTATATTTTTTTTTTTACAGCCTTTTTGTACTTACTGACCATACAGAATGTGTTCCATTGATCTTGCAAAGTTGCTTCTTCGCAGCTCAGGGACACGCTGTTAGATTTTTCTACCTGGATTATTGAGCATGCATCAGGACACATCTATAGTTCAAGCAATACATTTTAAAATGTTGTACATTCTAATGTACAAGTAACACACATTTGCTGGAAATAGCTTTTTAGGTTTAGTTATCCACTATCAATGTTGAAAGATTACACATGGAATTTTATGTGGTCAGTGGAGAAGAAAAAAAAGTCTTTGTCTTTGCAATGAAGGATGGGAGTAAGAAGTTCTGCCAATAGGTGATGCAACCATTTCCTTTTGACCAGAGCCGGGAAGCAATTTGTGGAGTAATTTGACCAATAAGGGGATAGTGCATAGTTTTTTTAATGGGGCTGGATGGCCTTGGTCTTAACTGCAGTAGATGTCAGTCAAAGCAGTTTCTCTTTAGAGAATCAGGGATAATTCAGGATGGGAAAGTCAAGCTAATGCCTCCTCCTCCTCAGCGATGATTATCTAAAACAGGGGTGTCAAACTTACTTACAAAACGGGGCCAAAATTAAAACATTTTTCAAACTTAAGGGCCAGTTTCAGAATCTACATTACTTAGAGATACCCAACATCTTTTCTTGGTCACAGGTTCCTCAACAAGAGTTTGATTGGTCTCATTTGACATTCTCTGTTGCACTTTTGACATTTTAATCAAAGATTACTGAAAAAATGTAAGTGATAAAAGTAATTTACATTTAAAATACTGGTAATATTTTGGGGGCCAGACAAGATGTCATCGAGGGCCGCATTTGGCCCCTGGACCTTAAGTTTGACACATATGATTTAAAAACTACTCAAGAGCAATAGAGTACCCATTTTTTGTGGCACCCAAGATCAAACACAGTTCCAACTTTAGTTTTGTTACTTGCCTTTTCCTACAAAAGCATGGATTGTTCAAATAACAGAACTGTTTCTCTATACTGTATCTGATTAAATTATGTGATGGTTTAAGGATTTATGTATTCTTTCTGATCCTAACCATAATATTTTCTCCATTTTTTGATTTTTGATCTCAACTTGTTAGTGCTGGTTACTGGTAAACAGGCAAATAAACCAAAACTGATTAAAACAGCAAAATAAATCCAAAATGGACTCTTTTACAGTTCTTAATGCACATTCTTAAAGGTGCAGTCTGTAAGTTTCTGTAGAACGCAGGACTTAGGAAATTTTTCAATAGGGAAAGCATTCTGGTCCCTCCCCCTCAGAGCCATATATGGCTCTGCTCCCCCTTGCTCTGCTGAAATTCAGCTCAGCCTCCTTAGCTCCGCCTCCACTGCATGTCCTGTGGCAGCCGCTGCGAAGTTCTGTGTTTATATGTTAATAAAACGTTCTAAAAAATAAAATAAAAACATGGAGCGCTGGTCCAGCACACCAGAACACCAGGAAATCTGCAGAGACTCACGCAGCCACGTTGAACCCGAGTTTAATTCGCTCGTGACAAATTCATTCATTTCCTCATTGTTTCAGTCATGGAGTCAGCGGAGGAGGAAGCGATCACTTGACTTTTGGTAAAAAAACCCAAAGAAAAGTCCAGATCAGGGATGAAGAAGGGGAATTTAATACATTTGTGTCACATACAAAACAGTTCTGCATCACTTTGCAATCCTTTAAACGAGAACCTGCGTGGCCGCTGGGGCTGGGACAGGCGGGGGCGTGGGTTAGGAGCGTGAGAAGCTCTGTTTTTATTGGCTGGTTAACAGCGGGTCACTGTGGGTTTTTAGAAATGCTTTTAGTAACACCTGGAGAAGCAAGGGGACTATAGTTTTTTTCAGAGATTACTTTGTCTAACATCAGTCTGTCAGGAGATAGTGACAGAGTGAAGAAATATGTTAAAAATATATTTTTTAGAAAACTTACAGACTGCACCTTTAAAGTCAGGGACCATGAGGCAAAATACTTTTGTAGCCATTTCCTGTATTCAAGGTTGACATTAGTCTTTGTACTAGGGCTGGGCGATATGGACCAAAATGAATATCTCATTATATTAAGATAAATCACAATATATGATATATATCTCAATATTTTTTCTTTCCATAAAGTAATAACAAAAATATATTTCTTAGTCAAAAAAGGCGTTCAATACAGAACAACTGGACTTTATTTGTAACAAACAAGACGTTTCGCTTCTCATCCGAAAAGCTTTATCAATTGCTTAGTCAAAGCTTGTTCCCAGTGTTCACACAGGCACATTTAGCTGTAACTGTAAAATAAATATCTAAAAAATTAATTATTTAGATATAAAGATTTTTTTTGACCTTTTTATATTTTACATATATTAAATAATAATCTTCCCCAGCTGCGTCATCTTCACGTTATTAAGCATGTGTGAATTGCGGCAGTGAGGGGCTGCTTGTATCGGTATTCAGCGAGGGAGGGAGGGTAAGTTGGCTGCTGTGCAGACGGGCTAAAAAAGAAGAACTACACAGAGTTTTAAGTCAAGTCAAGTCATCTTTATTTATAGAACACAGTAAAAACAGATAAACTGCTATTATCATATCGCTAAAGACACGGTCCTTAGCCGCTAAGGACCGTGTCTTTAGCGATATGATAAGCGAATCACTGTTTTATTCATGTCACCTCTCACAAGGCACAGCAAAGGTAAAAGAGTTTTGTACCGTAGTTTGTCTCAGGGAAGGAAGCTTCAGTTAGAGCTGCAGCTTGAAGTTTAACCCATTCTTCATACTCCACTTTATAGCCTGCTTTAAATGGTGAAAAATGTTCGTTGTGCTCAAATCTTTCATCGTGACTTGTTTTTGGCATTGTCTACAGAAAACATGTTTCTGCTGCACATCTGACAAACTAAGTCCAAACCATCTCCAAATAGCAGAGCTATTGTTTTTCCTGCTCACAAGCTGCTCTGCTATATGCTCTCTCTCCATGTTGAGACTAAAGCCCGAGATACACTCGAGCGTCCTCACGATACGCCTATACACAGCGTACGTACGCTGTGGCAAAAGCGTAGCCCCGCGTAGCCCCTCAGGGCACGTACGCGCAAAAGTTTTTTTTTACTACGCATACGCGATGCGCGGTGTCTGAACATAAACTTCCCCGGCGCCGGACTGTTTTGTATGTTACACAAATTAAATAAATTCCCCTTCTTTATCGCTGATCGGGCCTTTTCTTTTGTTTTTTTGCCTAAAGTCAAGTAACCGCTTCTTCCTCCGTTCACTCGATGATTGAAATGAATGAATTCAGGTCCTACCTGGGTGCGGCGATGTTTTAAATATCCCTGGTGGGCTGTGTGCTGCAGGAAAAGCACTCCCTGTTATTATTTTTATTTCTGAGAGAACTTTTTACAACATATATAGTAGAAACACCGCATGAACACCGCCGCGGTCTTCAAGGCGCTACATGAGCTGGCTGTCAATCATTTCAGTAGGCGTGTCAGCAAGTAACCAATCAGCGAGCTCAGTTGAGTCCCCTCCGTGTGCAGCTGCTCATATTACAACAAGGAGAACGCGAGCGTTTGAAAGCTGATAGTTTCTGACATATGCTGAAGCATATCAGCAAAACACATGCGCACAAAATGCGCGCGTATGGTGGCGTACCTGAGGACGCATGAGTGTATCTCGGGCTTTATTGTAGCTGCTACGTGCCGGCGGGGCCGCTCCACCTGGATTGTCAGGAAGTGGGTGAGGGGCTGGCCTGAGAGGCAGAGGAGGAGCCGTGTGCGGGAAAGAGAAGACGGCGGTGGATTTTCAAGTATAACACTACTTCGTTTAGCCTCATCTTTTCTCAAATTAAATCATCTCGATATTCTTAAAATGTCAAGATATTGCCCTGCCCAATCCTGTACACCAGATTTTTTAATTGACTTTTATATACAGAATAATCTTTAAATGAGTTTTACTGGTATTTCAGCTGAATTCCCTCAATGTGGAAGGTTGCCATGTGTTGGAATGGCTGCAGAACACGGCTTACACTTAGGTAGATATGAACACTGTTTACAGAGTTTTTCAATGAACCGAAAGTAGGCATAAATATATCTAGTCCACAAGGAATCGCAAAATACTGACACTGAATGTGCATATTTGTAATCGTAAAAAGGTCAATACTTTCATATATTTACATTAGTCTCGTCAAATTTTTTCATTCATTCAACCTTTATTTAGTCAGGTTAATCTCATTGAGCCTCGAGGACTCATTTACAAGAGAGACCTGTCTACAAACTAAAGAATGATGACAACAGAAACAGTAGATTTTCCTTGAACAATCAACAATAGACAAACATAAGAGAAATACAGATTTTTTTTTAACAAGTTAAAACAAATATATCAAAGTAGCAAAACAGACAGATTATAAGACAAATGTGGAGCCATTTTGGAGCAGATCACTTTTTTTGGCTGCAAATTGTTCAACCTTGAACTGATTGATTTCTGTAAATCAGCCCATTTACAAGCAGCTGCTCCAGTTTTACGCTAACTGCTGCAAGAGCCTCAAAAATAATCTATCCACCGGCTTTTGAATGTCTGGAGTTTGAGCGTTGAAGCATTGATGCAACATTGATGCAGTATCAGAGCAGAGCAACACCTTTGTCAAAAGATGGTTTATTGATGTAGCACCTCAAACTCCGGTTAGACAATAGGCCAGCAGTGAATTAGTATAAATATGACATGATTTAAAATGTTTTAAAATCATAATATGTACCCTTTAATACACATATTTCCTCAGCACATTTCCATTTCCCCAATATTTTTTCTGTCATGTTTCACACGATACCATTAGTGAAGAGGTGATCTTTTTTTTTTTCATCATGGCCCAGATACGTGCAACACAAGTCCTCAACTAATCACAATCTCCCAGCAGGTAAAGTCTTTTCCATTTTTTAAAATGTTCATTAGTTTGTCCTGTGGCTGGGCTCTCATCAGCTTCAGATCGTATTATGGTATTGATGAGGTTAGATACATAACAAGCCTTCCTGCATCTGTAACAACATGCTGAAGGTTGACCCCTAATCACCGAATAACGTCTGTCATCTCCTTTCTCTTTGCTCTTGCTGGAGGCAAAGATGCATCAGGAGACCCTAATTGCTGATCAAGGACAACGAAAGTGCTTCAGCGAGGGGTTGTTAGGGAATGTTGGAGCGCAGAGACGCTAGACTGGAACCTGGCACAAAAAAGGTGCACAGAGCCCCAATCAGCTGAGCAAAGTGAAGTCTCAGATGGTTTTTGTTCTGTGGTTTTTGTGTGCACGGCAGCATTGTGTCCCATTGAGGCATGCCGCTGAATGAGTTTCACACGAGCCATATTCTTTCTTTCAGGAGCACAGGATTAGATTTTTTTCTTCCTCTTCAGCCGACACCGAACTAGTTGAAGAATGATTATTTTTTTTTAACAGTTCAATTTGAAGCTGCTCCTCGCTTACCATTCGTTCCATTTAAGATTACATCTAAAACTGCCATGAGTGCTGATTTCTGCCAACTGTTCATCCTTTGGCCGGAGTTGTTGTTTTTATTTGGCAGCAGCACGTGTTGATCATTACTTTTCCCCCACAAGTTTAAAGAACATCAGGAGTTTGCAACCTTTACGATCAAAAGGGCATTTCTGCCCTTTCGTTCACCAAGCCAAATGTGTCCGGAGCTGCAAAACCTGCTACAACTTTGATTCTCAACTGGTGGCCCACAGACTACTTTAGTGCACTTTTCTGGCCAGTAGGGTTCACTTTATAAAACTAAAATATCTTAAGATTATTTTTTTAATGATTTTTTTTACATTTGAAGACAAAATAAAAGACTAGATTCTTGTAAAAGAGGAAAAATAATAGTTATTTTGCCCAATTTCTAAAAAACTAAAACAATAAATTTAGCAGGCCTTTGATTTTTTTTTTCAATTGCAGAAAAATTACGTTTTCTACTTTGAAGTAATAAAGCGCAAACTGAAAGTGTTTTACGCCTTGTAATGTTTCACATACTTGCAAAATAAATTATAGGAAAACTGCTAAAACTAGCCATTTTACTTGTTGTAAGAATCAGTCAAATTCAGTTTTATGTCAGTTTTGGTCAAAGCTTGACAGAGCCGCATGTGGCTCGAGAGCCTCAGGTTGCAGACCCCTGAACACGAAACAGTGTTTTATACATAAAAATACAACTTATCTGCATAGCCAAGTGGCCTTCAGATGATAACACGCTTTTTATTTATTTGTTTTTATAGTTCATCCATATTTTGTAAATCAGATTATTTGGAAGCAGTAGCTGCATTGTTGGCTGCATCCCCAGATCTTAACATTAACAATTAGCTTGGCAGGCAAAATATTTAATTAACAAAAAAATACCAACAACTTTTAAAAGCATTTGTCCTGAAGTCACCCGCTTCGGATGTTACTCTATGCAAATCTTTTTTCCCACCTGACTTACTGAGTGAATCCACCAACTATTCTGTTTCTGGACAAAACTGCAAGTCATTCACAAAATTAGCGTTTCTGTCTGATCTCAAATAATTTTCTGTCAGATCTCTGGTGGAAAACATTACCGGTACTTTAGGCTAAAAATTTAGACTACAGTGCAAAGACCACTTCTAACTTTGTTATATCTAAAAAAGCTAAGTCTGGTCCTCTGGACATTCAAAAAACAAAACAAAAAAGCTAGAAACGTTTCGTCTTTCATCCGAAATACTTCCTCAGTCTCTCAGTCCTCAGACAGGAAGTCTTTCGGACGAAAGACGAAACGTTTCTACGTTTTTGTTTTGTTTTGTTTTTTGAATGTCCAGAGGACCAGACTTAACTTTTTTAGATTTTTCTACCTGGATTATTGAGCATGCATCAGGGTAACTTTGTTATACTTTGCTACCAATGGAGCCAGATTTTCTTGTAATTTTGTCAAGTGTTGATCAATAGTTTGGGTTTTCTAAAAGTCTTTCAGAGATTTATTTACATTTATTTAGTCTATTTTTTTCACTGCTTTTTCCACTTATGTTCTGCCCATTTATTGAACTGACTATAACAAAATGTATTGTGTGCTTAACAATGAAGAATGTTTTTTTCAAACAATGAAGAATGTGAAAGTTCTTCTTCCACTCCCGGTTTTTTAAATTATTTTGTAAATATAATTTCTTCCATTTACTTTTCATTTTATACACTTTTATATGATTGTCCACTGTTGTCGTCTGTGTTCTTTGTTTAAAACAGGTCTCTTGTGTAAATGAGTCCTCGAGGCTCAGTGAGACTAACCTGCATGAATAAATGTTGAATTAAAAAAGAAATAGGAAACAAGTCAACAAAGAGCTGATGCAGGACCTGGGCGACGCACCATCACTCAACTGGCTGTATTAGTAGTTTTCACCTAATACTTGTTTGGGAATCACACAGTTATTGCTAAAATTTTATTTTATATTTGTTAAATTGTTTAATCTTTGGGTTTTTTCCCCCCCAAAAAATGTACAAGAATTTATTTGACAGGCTGTTACTATAAAAGTGCTAAAGATCCAATTTAAAGTTTGGTTGTCAGACATCTATCGACTCAACACGTGTTCATATTTTGAGTTTAGGAGGCTTTTATGCCTGAATGATCTGTAGGTCAGAGTTAAGTAGCTTAGGGAAAATAAGAGAAGATAAAATTCTGCTGCTGGCCTGAAAATGAGTTTCTTTCTGGTGTGGGCTTTGTTGCTTATAAAGAGGTAAACAACTGTTTATTTTCTTAATGCATCTACGTCTGGCTCAGATTCTAAAAGCTTTCACGACACAGCAAATAAAAATGTTTTGCAAAGCACTTTGGTTTTTTACAAACTTTACTCAGACAGATAAATTGACTTTTATTGGAGAGACTGATTACTGCACATCCAGTGTCATTCAGACAGAACAATGTCTGTATGTTTGTAAGAAAGGGACATGTTAAAAGTAATAAAGCTCTTTGGCGCTAAATAATTAAAGTCTTTGAAAGAGGAAAACCACTTTTTGTGTAAGTATTTTCCTTTACTGGTTAATTAAACTTGTATTGTTGAATAATGGCAATCTAAGTGAGATATGTTGGCTGCAGTGTCACAATCTAATGAACATAAATCACAAAAATGAGCTAGTCAGGGCTAAATAAATTTAAAAAAATCTATCCACAGCTGAAACTCTAAATGTATTGAGCACATTTTAATTATCAACTGAAAAAAAAAGTGGTGAACTGAATTAAACTCTAAATTGTTTCCAGCTCAAACTAATGATCACTCTGCTTAAAGAATGCTGTGCTCAGCAAAGTTGTGTTGTGTACCTCACCAAGTCTTTACATTTGAAATGAAATAAAAACAAGTTTAATCTTATTTTCAGGGAAGTCCACCAGTCAAAACTGAATAAGTTAAAGTTCAATGATAAAGTTCATTTTTTTCTTACCGAGTTGCTCCCGGTGACTGGCAGCGCCTTGCATGGCAGTCTACCACTACCAGTGTATGAATGTGTGTATGAATGGGTGGATGTCTGGTACTGTAAAGCGCTTTGGGGCCCCTCATAGGGGGCTGGAAAGCGCTATATAAGTAAGCTCCATTTACCATTTACCATTCTTCTTTAAAAAAATATAAAAATTAATATTTTTCAAAACAGAGAAGATTAAAACGAGACTTAAGATGAGGTCGTTCCCAGTGGCTAACTTTATTAATCACTGCATTTTCATGAAACTCCAAATGAAGCTAATATCAAAGAGGAGGTAATATCCAGGTTTCCAATTAAACAGAAATTGATGTTTTGTGTGTGTGTGCGTGTGCGTGTGTGTGTGTGTGTGTGTGTGTGTGTGTGTGTGTGTGTGTGTAACGTGAAGATTCTTATATGTTGGACTTTATTGGTCTCTGGAATAATGGGAATTAGAAATACCTACAAACTGCCTCTAGGATACAAACCGGATTCCAAAAAAGTTGGGACACTAAACAAATTGTGAATAAAAACTGAATGCAATGATGTGGATGGCAAATGTCAATATTTTATTTGTAATAGAACATAGATGACAGATCAAAAATTTAATCTGAGTAAATGTAACATTTCAAAGGAAAAATATGTAGATTCAAAATTTCACAGTGTCAACAAATCCCAAAAGTTGGGACAAGTAGCAATAAGTGGCTGGAAAAAGGAAATTGAGCATATAACGAACAGCTGGAAGACCAATTAACACTAATTAGGTCAATTGACAACATGATTGGGTATAAAAAGAGCTTCTCAGAGTGTCAGTGTCTCTCAGAAGCCAAGATGGTAAGAGGATCACCAATTCCACCATTGTTGCGCAGAAAGATAGTGCAGCAATACCAGAATGGTGTTACCCAGCGTAAAATAGCAAAGACTTTTAAGTTATCATCATCAACCGTGCATAACATCATCAAAAGATTCAGAGAATCTGGAACAATCGCTGTGCGTAAGGGTCAAGGCCGTAAAACTCTACTGGATGCTCGTGATCTCCGGGCCCTTAAACGTCACTGCACCTCAAACAGGAATGCCACTGTCAAGGAAATAACAGAATGGGCTCAGGAATACTTCCAGAAAGCATTGTCAGTGAACACAATCCACCGTGCCATCCGCCGTTGCCAGCTGAAACTCTACAGTGCAAAGAGGAAGCCATTTCTAAGCAAGCTCCACAAGCTCAGACGTTTGCACTGGGCCAGGGGTCATTTAAAATGGAGTGTGGCAAAATGGAAGACTGTTCTGTGTCAGATGAGTCACGATTTGAAGTTCTTTATGGAACACTGGGACGCCATGTCATCCGGACCAGAGAGGACAAGGATAGCCCAAGTTGTTATCAACGCTCCGTTCAGAAGCCTGCATCACTGATGGTATGGGGTTGCATGAGCGCTTGTGGCATGGGCAGCTTGCATGTCTGGAAAGGCTCCATTAATGCAGAGAACTATGTTCAGGTTCTAGAACAACATATGCTCCATCTAGACGTCATCTCTTTCAGGGAAGACCCTGCATTTTTCAACAAGATAATGCCAGACCACATTCTGCAGCAATCACAACATCATGGCTACGTAGGAGAAGGATCCGGTACTGAAATGTCCAGCCTGCAGTCCAGATCTTTCACCTATAGAGAACATTTGGTGCATCATAAAGAGGAAGGTGCAACAAAGAAGGCCCAAGACGATTGAACAGTTAGAGGCCTGTATTAGACATGAATGTAGAGCATTCCTATTTCTAAACTTGAGAAACTGGTCTCCTCTGTCCCCAGACGTCTGTTGAGTGTTGTAAGAAGAAGGGGGGATGACACACAGTGGTAAAAATGGACTTGTCCCAACTTTTTTGGGATTTGTTGGCGCCATGAAATTTTGAAACAACATATTTCCTTTTTAAATGATACATTCTCTCAGTTTAAACTTTTGATCTTTGATTTGTTACATTAGATTTTTTTAAATAAATATAATGTTGCATATATTATTAAATTTGTTTAACTCTAAACTGTAATACTGTACATCCAATAATAGTCAAATTGTATGATTATCGGATTCTTTTTAAAACAGACCTTAATAGAAAAAATAATGAACATACATTTTTATTTTTAAACAGACCTTAATGGAAAAAATAATGAACATACATTTTTATTTTTGTAGTAGTTTTCCTAAAATTATGGAAATAAATAAGCTACAGTAATTAATATCAGAGGGTAGACATATTAAACGTTGGCAAAGCTTTCGCAAAGATAAATGTTTGAAGGGAGCTAAAGATTTACTGCGTCTGAGTTCAGTGGGAAGAGAGTTTCATTAACACGGGTCCTTAATGAAAAACTGACCTGGGATCAGTTAACAGGGCACTTTATGCAGATCTCAATGGTCATAAGGTACAAAGCATGTCTATGTGCATGAGATGTATTTAGATAAATATATTTATAATATTTATAATAGTAGAATTAGCCTTGAATAATACCTAAAGATGATTACTATTAGCAAGAAGAGCACAAACATGTATAATTGTAAACACATTTTTTTTCTTTAGTCATGTCTTTTTAGGTAAATATTGGCAAAAAAAATTCCCCCTTTGTTCTCAATATTTATTTTGTAACACAAGAAATAGTCAAACAGAAACATTTATATAGTATTACACCACATAATGGAGCTCGGTCGCTTTACACTTCAAAGTCTTTTGTACATTGGCTGTCACTCGGCTGACAGGCAGCAGCTGAGGACTTCTTCAGCCCGTCTGTGACGGCGGCACATACTCTGTGTCTCAGCAGAATATGAATATCACACACACCGTGCACTAGTCAGTCATTAATTTAGATGAAAGTCATTTTAGGTTTTGAGATCCTTATGAGTTCCATGCAGGAAGTATCAGGTGGTGACACGAGGAGCCCAAACTTTTTATGAGAAACATTTTGTTGCAAAGGAAGGTACAAATAATTACAATGGAAAGTACAAACTATTGTGAGGGAAAGCAAAACTGTTGCTACGGAATGATAAAAATATTACAGGGGAACTGCAAATTTTTGCAAGGTATTTGTGAAGGAACACAAAAACATTTGCAAGTGAATGCAAAAATGTTTGCAAGGGAGCACAAACTATTTGGTGTCCCTAAAACAGAGGACGCACTTATTCATTCATTCATTCATTCATTCAACCTTTATTTAGTCAGGTAAATCTTTTGAACCTCATGGGCTCATTTACGAAAGCGACCTGCTAAAACTAAAGAACAATGAACAGCAGTGGTAGAATTTCCTTAAACAATAAACAAACAAACAATAAACAATAGAAAACAAAAGAGAGAAAAAAACAAAAGAAAGTTTTTTTTTTTTTTTTTTAACAAAGTATCAAAAAACTAGCAAAACATTATAAGGTAGACGTATAAAATCAAAGACAGGAACAAATCTGCATTGGTTTTTGCCAGGATTCCAACAGATTCTGAAAACCATTTAGAGAAGTCAAGGTCGAGAGCTTCAGATCTTTTTGTAAGATATTCCATGAAGCAGGAGCAGAGTAGGAGAAGGCCCTTTTTCCAAGTTCAGTCCTCACTGACGGAACACTGCAGGTAATCATGTCCTGAGAGCGCACACTGTAGCTGCACTCACGCAAAGACATGTAGGAGGAGATGTATGAGGGCAGCAGACCAAGAAGTGATTTAAAGATGAAAATGTACCAGTGGAAGAGTCTGCGTGAGGTTAATGATGTCCAGTTAACCAGTGAATACAGGGTGCAGTGGTGGGTACGATAATCACAACCAGTTATGAATCTTAGTGCACCATGATAGACAACATCCAACATCCGCAGGGTGCTTGTAGGAGCATTCATGTAGAGAATGTCACCGTAATCAATGGAGGGAAGGAAAGTCACAGACACAAGGCGTTTCCTAACATTCAGTGATAGAACTTAATGAATGATGGGCTTACACTATATATAATACACTACCTTCAAATATCCAACTGTATTTTGTAAAAAGATCAAGCTGTTACAATCTTAAGGGGACAGACATACGTATTTGTAAAACCACAGTATAGAACTAGTTTGAAGGGAAGGTCATTCAGGGAGTTGGATTGTGGAATGACTTGGAGACATATGTTAAGGAAGCCAAATCAATGTTTGTATTCAAGAGAATGGTCAAAATCGAATTGTTAAAAAATATATATATACGAATGGAGTTAAATGAGAAATGAGAATTAGAAAATTAAATGAGTTATTGATTTTGTTGTGTTATTTATAGAAAAGGGTTGTTTTAATTTTTTTATTAGAGAATAAGGAGCAGACATAAGACGATTTTTTCTTCATCTGCCACCTTTCATTATATATTTATTTTTTCTTATTACATATACCGGTATTTTAATTGTTTTGTATTTCATTATAAAATGAATAAATAAATAAATAAATAAATAAAATAATATATATACATACAGGTGACCCCCGATTTACGAACGAGTTAGGGAGATAAGAACGGTTTGCAGCTCGATTCTGCCGTAGCTAGGGGGTGAATTATTATTATTATTATTTTTTTATCATGCTAACGGAGCGCGCACACACATTAACATGTACAGTAGTGTACTGTAATGTTAAACATTGCTATTCACATTTACAGAATAAATAAAAATATATTTTCTTACTTTGAGATGGTCAAAGCCGACATCTTAGGTTGCCATGCGTTGATTGTTTTCGGGCCGAGCAGCGCGGGGGCCGGCGAGCCACCGCAGCTGCTCCAGACCTGTGTTAGCTAGCTGGCTAGCTTCTGCTAGCCAAGCCATGAGCTGGTGTTGGAGCGGCGGCGCGATCAATCTGCAGCTGCTGCTCCAGCCTGAGACGTCCACAGAGCTCACAGAGCGATTCCAGCTAGTAATTAATCCATATGATGCGATCCTGGTCACCAGTGTTCAAAAGGCCGGCTCCCGTGTTAGCTCCCGTGTTAGCTTCTGGAGCTAGCCAGGCCGGAGGTGTAGCCAGGCCGGCCGGAGGTGTTCGCGCGGCGGCCTGGCACGATCGGCGATAAATCCGCTGCTGCCTGAGACATCCACAAAGTTCACAGAGACGTTTCCAGCTCGTAATTAATCCATATGAAGCCATCCTGGTCACCAGTCTTCGGCCGGCTCCCGGCAGCTAACCTAAAATGGCGTCCGGTGTTCTACATTAATTTGTGACCGGAGACCCCAGTGACTGAACCTAAAATGGCGTCCGGTGTTCTACATTAATTTGTGACCGTGTAAACTGAAGACCTACTTCCTGCTGCCCAAGATTGCTCAAAAATGATCAGAAATGATCATTTTTATCATAATTATTATTTATAAAGCCTTTAAAACAACCACAGCTGCAACAAAGTGATGTACACATGAAATTAAGAACATTTAAACACACAAAAAAAAAAAAATATTTTTTTTTTAATACAGTAATTTCATATTTTTATTAAATATGATACGTTCGTAGGTCCCGTTGTTCGTAGGTCGATGGAGTCGTAAGTAGGGGGTTTGCTGTATATATATATATATATATATATATATATATATATATATATATATAT
>JBBPBX010028331.1:4733-33508 GCA_038048925.1 Garcialebias charrua
AGGTGACTATCTGTGAGCAGCAGTATGGTTTCATGCCAAGAAAGAGCACCACAGATGCCATCTTTGCTTTGAGGATGTTGATAGAGAAGTACAGAGAGGGTCAGAAAGAACTCCATTGTGTGTTTGTGGATTTAGAAAAAGCATATGACAGGGTGCCAAGAGAGGAGGTGTGGTATTGCATGAGGAAATCTGGAGTGGCAGAAAAGTATGTTAGACTGGTACAGGACATGTATGAGGACAGCAGGACAGTGGTGAGATGTGCTGTAGGAGTGACAGATAGCTTCAAGGTGGAGGTGGGATTGCATCAAGGATCGGCTCTGAGCCCCTTCTTGTTTGCTCTGGTGATGGACCGACTAACAGATGAGGTCAGGCAGGAATCCCCATGGACTATGATGTTTGCAGATGACATTGTGATATGTGGTGAGAACAGGGAACAGGTGGAAGAGAACTTGGAGAGGTGGAGGTATTCACTTGAAAGAAGAGGAATGAAAGTCAGCCGTAGTAAGACAGAGTACATGTGTGTGAATGAGAGGGAGGCCAGTGGAACAGTGAGGCTACAAGGAGCAGAGGTCACAAAGGTGCAGGACTTCAAGTACTTGGGGTCCACTGTCCAGGAAAATGGGGAATGTGGTAAAGAGGTGAAGAAGAGAGTCCAGGCAGGATGGAGTGGATGGAGAAAAGTTTCAGGAGTGATTTGTGACAAAAAGGTGTCAGCAAAGGTCAAAGGAAAAGTTTACAAGACAGTGGTGAGACCAGCTATGTTGTATGGTCTGGAGACAGTGTCATTGACAAAAAGACAGGAGAAAGAACTGGAAGTAGCAGAAATGAAGATGCTGAGGTTCTCCTTAGGAGTGACAAGGATGGATAAGATCAGGAATGAGATCATCAGAGGTACAGCACATGTTGAACAACTGGGAGATAAAGTTAGGGAGGCCAGACTGAGATGGTTTGGACATGTCCAGAGGAGGGACAGTGGGTATATTGGTAGAAGGATGTTAGAAATGCAGCTGCCAGGAAAAAGACACAGAGGAAGGCCAAAGAGGAGATATATGGATGCAGTTAGAGAGGACATGAAGGTAGTTGGAGTGAGGACAGAGGATGCAGAGGACAGAGTGAGGTGGAGGAGGATGACTCGCTGTGGCGACCCCTGAAAAGGGAAAAGCCGAAAGAAGAAGAAGAAGAAAATAAACAACTCAATGTCTCTGAAACTCCCGCAACATATGGAACAGCCACTGGTCTGGGTCTGGGTTCCTTCTTTTCACTTGATGGCTGGCTGGAGTCCTTTTTGGGTTTCTTCTCTGCTTTCAGGAAGGCCCAGTTAGGATATCCACATTTCTCTAGAGCCTGTCTTATGTGGAATTTCTCTTTTTTCCTGGCTCCTGAGCTAGTGGGGACGCTGTCTGCCTTAAGCCTCCAGTAGACCTCAGCGTCCTCCCTATACGCCACTCTACGTGAGCATTCTGTGCGCACGCGTTCACTGGCAGAGCTCTGCTTTCTTTCTGACGTTAAATGCTCGCGTTTTCGCTCCAAATCCTTGTTGTAATGTGAGCAGCTGCGCGCGAAGCAGGACAAACTAGGTCACTGATTGGTCACTTGCTGACACGCCTACTGAAATGATTGACAGCTCGAGCAGGACAACCAACTGGCTTCAGCGGTGGTCGCTCGGCTGCAGCCGTTGCGGTCTTTCTAACTTTATATGTTAATAAAAACTAATAAAAAGTGGGGGAAAAAACAAGGAGCGCTTTTCCTGCAGCCCACAGCCCACCAGGAAATATTTAAAACCTCCCGCAGCCAGGTAGGACCTGAATTCATTCATTTCAGTCATGGAGTGAACGGAGGAAGAAGCGATTACTTGACTTTTGGCAAAAAAACAAAACAAAAGTCCTGATCAGCGATCAGAAGGGGAATTTAATTCATTTGTGTAACATACAAAACAGTCCGGCGCCGGGGAAGTTTATGGTCAGACACCGCGCAAGCGTGCGCGGTCGTAAAAAAAGAGCTTTGCGCGTTCGTGCCCTGAGGGGCTACGCTTTTGCCACAGCGTACGTACGTCGTATAGAGGCGTACAGGGAGTACGCGCAGGTCTACCGGGGCCTTTAGGGTACAGAGTCCTGATGACTCTTAACTTTTACTCCAGAGGGTGATGGGAGTCAAACTGCAAATACTGGTCTGTGTGGGTGGGTCCAGAGGACCAGACTTAACTTTTTTAAAACTGTTTTATTATTATAATTACTATCATTTAATGACTGCACAACATCCATCCATCCATTACCTTTCACCTGCTTCTTAAATTTCCGGTTGTGGGGGGTGGGGTCACTGGTGCCCATGTCCAGCAGTCACTGTATGAGAGGCAGGGTACACTTTGGACATATCGCAAATCCATCACAGGGCCACAACTAGATTAACTAAAATCTTGATAAAAAATGGGATTAAAGATGTTTAATACACATGAGAACAAATGGGTTGTTTAACACAATGGCTCTGGTCATCTGCCACACCACACTGATGCCGTATTGTCAGTTTTATTTTTTAAATAAAAAAATAAAAAATTAAATTGATTTTTGACTTTTGAACATACAAACAAAAAGGAGAACACACAGAACAAAAAAAACCTCCCACCCCCTCCCCTCCCACACCACACCACACCAGTCAGTCAGTCAGTCAGTCAGTCAGTCAGTCAGTCAGTCAGTCAGTCAGTCAGTCAGTCAGTCAGTCAGTCAGTCAGTCAGTCAGTCAGTCACTCTCTCACTCACTCACTCACTCACTCACTCACTCACTCACTCACTCACGCACGCACGCACGCACGCACGCACGCACGCACACACAGTTTATTAAACAGGCATTGAGAAGTTTTTCACAAATAACAAATGGCTGCCATATGTCCCAAAATCTTTTGACAAAACCTTTCAGAGTATATCTTATGTCTTATTTTTTTCCAAGATGGATAAGTTACATCACCTCTTTTATCCAATGTATAAATGCTGGAGTGAAAATGGGGAATGTGGTAAATAAGTGAAAAAGAGAGTCCAGGCAGGATGGATGGAGAAAAGTTTCAGGAGTGATTTGTGACAAAAAGGGTGTCAGCAAAGGTCAAAGGAAAAGTTTACAAGACAGTGGTGAGACCAGCTTTGTTGTATGGCCTGGAGACAGTGGCATTGACAAAAAGACAAGAGAAATAACTGGAAGTGACAGAAATTAAAGGTGCTATGTGTAACTTTCTGTAGAGTGCAGAACTTAGAAAAAGTTTCAACAGGCAAAGCATTCTGGAGGTTATAAGCATTCAGAGATTACAATAAAGCAAACAAATCTATGCCTTTTCTTTTCACCATTTCTATTTGTTCTTGTTTCATAAACACAATAGTAAACATGTTAAGTGAATTTCCTAACTACTGTCTGAACTTCACATGACAGTTAATAAATAAATGTAAAAAATTAGATATAATTTTTTAAACTTACTGCTTTCCAGCCAGTAACATCTAAAATAAAGTGCAAAAAACAGAGAATCTGCTTTAACCAACTCGTTCTGGGAATTCAAACTCAGTGAACACTAAATAAACTAGTATCTGTTCTTATTAAATCTTTTAGATGTAAAAAAAAAAAAAAGAACAACTCTTGGAACAATAATGTAAACATTATAGTCAGTCAGTAACAGCAAGATGCAGAGCCTTGTGAACAGACTCCAACACCTCAGGTTGCCAGGTTAGGATAAGGGAGTGTGCATAACAGTCACCTGACAGCACCTGAAATGGTTTTAAGCTGCTCTAGCACCCTGGCAATCCTTTGGATCCCCATCTTGTTGGACATTCAGTGATGAGGCTGTGTCCAGAAAGTTTGAGATCCCTCTTCAGTCATTGCTGCCTTCTTCCAACTGTGGGAGAGACACTGCCATCCTTTAGTACATGTCCTGTAATACAAAATAAAAAATAAATACACACATTCACATCCTCCACTCTCACTTGTGCAAAAATTGAGGACCTGAAAAATCTTGTTAGTTAAAAACAATGTAGAGGTTTTAGCTTTTCCCAGTTTATCAATGTTAAGAGAATGCAAAACGTGATAACTAAATAGCTTCACATTACTGAACATAATAATTAACATTTTTATTTAAAACGGACAATAAGGATAATATAATAGTCGTGACATCACGACCAGGTTTGGTAATACACGTAATGAGAAAATGCATCACCTCATCTAAATAGCTATGCTAAAGCTAAGCTAACAACAACACCACTAGTTAAAAAAAAACAGCTTGCGCAAAACGTGTGTTTTACTGGTTCTGTATTAATTCATATCACTAACGACACAACTGTTTTTTTTAAATCAGATAATTAATGAGCTTTTTCACGAAGAACTTTAGCTTGCAGAGCTAGTTGCTAACAGGGCACCGTCAACAACAGTCCTGATCACATGACCAGCTCGTGCTCTGTTTATCTTCCGCTGTCTCGTGTTTCAGCCTCTAAGATCAGATACACGTTTAAATGAGCTAACTTACCTGAATTTATAACTTTTATGACTTGTGTCGAGCCTTAAGCAACTGTGTTGGAGCGCACGGTCTCCTCCTCCTGCTCTCTCTGTTTTGCTCCACTCAGAGCTGCGCGCGGCCAGAGCGGCTCACTCCCAAGTCACGTGACCAGTCAAATCGCAGCCCGTGCGATTAGTGAATCGCGTTTTAACATATCGCGAGATAATCGCAAATGCTATTAATCGTGCAGCCTTAGTTTGGATCGATCGAAATTTCTTATAACCAACTGTTCACAGATTAAAACATAGGAACAACAGAACACAAGTTATGGGTGTTATTAACTTATATCTGCTGGCACAATAAACTTAAAGTTTAGTTACTTAAAGTAAGAAAGTTTCAGTGAAGAGAAAATGGAGGATGAAAGAAAAGTAGTCATGAGGAGAGGTACTATCTTGATGTGTTTTAACCAGAAACATGGCAGCTCTCCGGCCGATCTCGGCTACACGTTGGTACCCTTGGCAAAGCATTTGATGACTTTGTTACCTCGTGAAGATGGTCAATCTCCCTCGGTCCAGTTGGTCAGTTCGTTTACCGTTCTTCAGCAGTCTCCAGACGTGTGCCAAGACTCGGGCCGTAGAAACTTACGTCTTGGTTGGCTTTTCAGAATAAAACTTTCCTTGGAGGAATATTCATTCAGATGAAGCTTTCCAGCTCTTGAAGATGACTTATAACTTGGCATGTTACAAGTCTTTAACTGATGATGTGGTCATTAGCGTGTTGACCAGACGATCATCAGTTCTTTGGAGAAGACCATAGTTTTAGACTTACTCCAGCAGACTCTGCCAGTTCCAGCTTAGCTTAGAACTTTTAAGCAAGGATCTAAGATCAGTGACTTGTTCTTCCCCGATTGGTCCAAACGAACCAGTGGAAGAGAGTTAGAATGAAGGTCACTCGGATAGGAGAGGATTGTTTTTAAGAAGTTGTTTAGAATGAAGAGAGAGAACAGATTAGACTGGAGCCAGCTTCATAAAACAACTGATTAAAACTGCATTCTAACTTCTAACAAA
Organism: Garcialebias charrua; assembly: GCA_038048925.1. NCBI lineage: Eukaryota > Metazoa > Chordata > Actinopteri > Cyprinodontiformes > Rivulidae > Garcialebias > Garcialebias charrua. The sequence goes on from JBBPBX010028331.1 coordinate 10,263, forward strand.
CTGAAGAGTTCAGTCTGACATACTAATTCACTTTCACCGTTTGATTCATCATATGAAGAAGTGATCAACATTTTGAAATAGCATAAAACATGATCAAACAATGACAAGTTATTCTCAGAATTAATTCTGAATTAACACACATTAAAAGGAAGTCTCTTCTGAAATATGTGTTTTGATTCAAATAAATGTAATAAAATAGTGTTAATGTCTTTTTACTGAAAGTATCAGTGAAAAGGTGTCACTGGGACATATCAAAGAGACGAAGGTGTATCAAAGACCACCGTCTGGTTCACTACAGTACTGTACCCCCTTTTGGAAGTCATCGCCTGTCCATGGGGATGAGTTCCAACACGAAAGGATACCACCAAATGTCTCTGATCTTGATGTAATCCAGCAAGTGGAAAAAAACAAAAATTATAATCCCATAATGTTTTTGGAAGTTCCATACTGTTCGTAGGTAATCCCATAGCGGAAAGATTTTAATCCTTTAGAAAACAAAGTCTTATAATCCACAGCGGTAATTCCACAGCGGTAATCTCACCACGATTAGAGTTGTTGATTTCATTAGCAACAATTGTTTTTTATCAGCATGTAGAGGGGATCCCTCGATTGACGCAGAGGAGGCGACCCTTGGATGAAGGTTGAAGACCAACGTTGGAGTAGCATGTCCCCACATTGAAGGTTGTCGGCTGGTTGGTTTCCAGTCCGTGCCACTCTGGTTCTATGTGTCATGCAATTATGTGGTTTTAGATGGGCTTATGATTTGGATTTTACATTAGCCTTACCTATATGCACCTGGTATGTAAGCTATCATGGTTTAGATCAGCTACAGGTACCAAGTAAGGGGTGGATCATGCATCCAAAGTTAAATATAGGGATCTACGTCTATAGAAGGTTCAGGAGGGATCCTGTAACGAAGGCCTCTTCTTCTAAGCTATTCCTCCATTCATAATTTAAGTTAAATTAACTAAGATAGAAAAGAAAATATAGTTTGGTCTAAATGTCTGTTGTCCTTTTAGACGACGACGTAGGATTTGGTATTCCCTATAAATTTTGAAGTCTATGGCGAGACTCATCAAAACGAATAGATAATCTAGAATAGAAACGATCGAATCGGTTCAATTTAGAAATTGCGAGACCAGTGTAGTTTATGGTACCTAACGTAGCTTTAAACTACAGGTAGTCCCCGACTTACGAGCGCTCTTACTTATGAGGTCCCGGACTTACGAGCATGCATCTCATTTAAAAAAAAAAAAAAAAAAAAAAAAAATTTTACTTTTTTTTTTTTTAAATAAATGAATACATGTACAGTACTGGACAGTCACCAAGCACTTAGCCTATCCTAACACAGTTTTTAAAGATGAAGGAATAAGTTGAATTGTCTCCCTTTCACATAAAGGGAGCAAGCTCCCTATGGAGCCTGCAGGGAGGAGGGAGACAATTCAACTGACTCCATCTTTAAAAACTGTGTTAGGATAGGCTAAGTGCTTGGTGACTGTACAGTACTGTACATTTATCTATTTATAAATAAAAAACAATAAAAAATACTGTATATACTGTATATTTTTAATAAATAGATAAATGTACAGTACTGTACAGTCACCAAGCACTTAGCCTATCCTAACACAGTTTTTAAAGATGAAGGAGTCAGTTGAATTGTCTCCCTCCTCCCTGCAGGCTCCATAGGGAGCTTGCTCCCTTTATGTGAAAGGGAGACAATTCAACTTATTCCTTCATCTTTAAAAACTGTGTTAGGATAGGCTAAGTGCTTGGTGACTGTCCAGTACTGTACATGTATTCATTTATAAAAAAAAAAAAAAAAAAAAAAAAAAAAAAATATATATATATTTTTTTTTTTTTACTATGTGATCCTACTTACGAATTTTTGACTTACGAGCGCCCCCTAGGGACGGAACTCGCTCGTAAGTCGGGGACTACCTGTATACTGACTCTTCATTGACTGAGGTTTAACAAAATGAAACTGCATGTTGGCATAGTTAAATCCATTTAAGTCTTTAACTAACATTAATAAAAACATCTTTTGGCTGGGAGTGTTCAGAAAACAATACCAAACTTCAATAACAACAAAAGTAGCAATTAAGCAACTAGAAAACAACGTTTCACTGCTTCAACTCACTCCTGTCAGATTCTAACGTGTATCACACAAGAAAAACAGGGCTTAGCTTTATAACCGATGTCAATTAAATCCTGCAGATTTAAACGGTTGTTAAGGTTAGTTTTTTTTTTTTTTAGACTTAGCATTCCTAAGTTCTAGTTGGAACAGTTTCTTTTCGCAACGAATATAGTTTAAAATGTTTTGTTTATTTACTATCTTGTGCTTGGACTACCTTATTATCCCATGAAGTCTGTGAGTTTGCGAGATCTTTGTCGTTTGTGGGGTTATTGAAATCTTTGTCTTTGTCTTGGGCATGACCTAACATCACCCCCCTGAGGTCAAGGGGGACCACGAACACAGGTGAGGACGTCCGTCCATGGGCACAAGTTAGGATGCCATTGTATAGTTTAAGCTGTTTTCGTAGCTGAGAGTAGACAGTACACAGGAACCTTATAGGTTTTGGCCAACGTATCTTCTTACGTTTACCTCTTTCTGTGTAATTCAGGTATGTCACAACCGTTGGCGTAGTCGCAGGTGTGTCTGAGTGTTCAGACAGCGATGGGTCACTGTCGTTGTGTGTGTTCTCCCACTTCTTGACTAAAGAGGGGTTCTTTGAGTCTGTAGAAACTATTTCATTTCTGATTAGTTCTAGACTAAAATGCTCTTGAACCAAGGTTTCATCGAAAGCTTGGCTGGCCAATTTATCTGTCCCATAGGACAGTACAGCGTCTTTGGTGTGGGATCCGTGGATCTCCACACATTTTTCTACCTGAGGTAGGTAGTGTTCAGTAAGTGCTGATTGTTCCAGCTCGCAGAGGAGGTTCTCATGTTGGGCCAGAGTCGGGTCCAACTGTTAGGTCTCTTCTGCCTCACCTATATTTGAAGGTTCCCTTACCAGGCTTGTGACCTCGGTTGGGGAGTCATCCGTGCCTTCTGCGGTACCATCTGTTAGACAGACAGTATCATGACCTTCAAGATCTTGTTGACTGTCAGCATTTTGTTTGCTTTCAGCATCTGTGGTAATGTTGATGTTTTTGTCATCAACTGTGTGCTCGGAGTTTTTGTGAAAGATAGTGCTGCACATCGCTTCAGGTAGGTCAATGTTGATAGTGACATTATCAATGATAACGCCACTCATTGTATCAGGTTGGTCAAGCACTGTAACATTCAAATCTACTAACAAACTACTTACTTCCTCTGTCTTTTCCGAGCATAGAGGTGTTAGGCCATTTTTCTGGGACATTCGTGACTCTTTGCATGTCTCGAACTGTTCTGTTCGAGGCGTGGGAGGTGCAGTTCCGAGGTTCGGGGTTTCTGTTGGGACCACGCATTGTTACATGAGTTTAGGTCCTCATACTTCAATTTCTTTTGAAGTTCACCCACCGGTAGACCTTGGTTTTCACCCACCTGGTTCGATCTGAACCATTTTGGGTCTCTTAAAGAGTGAACACCTACCTTTTGTGGTTCATCGCTTGTCTCAGACTTTTCAATCTGAGGTGCACTAGGAGCGTGGCTCCCTTTAAACCATTGTGAGTCACTGTTCCAACTGGCACCAACATTTCGTTGTTTGTCAGTTTGAAAATCTTGTTTATTCTTGCTTGCATTATCCATCCTTTATATCAACCGACGTATGTTCTCCATCTCTTCTGAGGTCAGAAGGCATTTGATACGACAGTGTTTATTCTCGCTTTCTATAGGAGGGAGAACCTCTTCCATTTTTAGCGACTGGGATACGACCTTTTGACCTGGGCACACATCTAAGGGCGTTTTGCTTTGCATGCAAGTCTCAAAAGCAGTTATAGCAGACTTCCGGTTATGACGCGGTGCTGAGTGGACGTGCGTTGAAGCCTTCTCCAACTTTCTTTCTAAAAAACTAACAACCTATACTAACTTGCTTCGCGTTTCTTCAGTCAACTGGACTAGTTATCGCTGACCAGATGGACCAAAGGTTGCAAAACAGACTTCTAAAAAGGCTTTGATAACGTCTATGTTGAGCCTGGTGCAACAGTCCGGGAGCAGCAGGCTAGCTAGCGCTAGCAAGGCCTACAGCGATGGTGCGGCTTCTCCTCCAGCTGGCGGAGGCGCTTCGGATAAATCTCCCGTTAACAACAAATCCATAGTCACAGATGATGATGGACTGGCGGCCATGGAAACAGGTACCACCGACCTCATAGCAGCTATTAACTCGATGAAAGACGACTTTGTGAAGAGGTTTGATAGCTTGCTAACTGCTATCCAGGGGGTGCAATCGGATATAAAAACTGTTGCTGCACGTGTTGCACAAGCTGAGGATAGAATTAGCACTAACGAGGATATTGTTGTTTCCCTACAAGCCGATAACACTGCTATGAAAACTGCTATTGATGCTCTTCAACTAAAAATAGACGATTTGGAAAATCGCAGTCGCCGCTCCAATCTGCGTCTTATTGGTATCCCAGAGGGGGCTGAAGGTTCTGACATGTGTGCTTTTTTGGAGAAGTGGCTACCTGAAGAGTTTGGTGCAGAAACATTTCCAGTCCCGCTGATCATAGAGAGGGCACACAGAGTCGGGAGGGCTGACGCTGCGGGGTCACGGTCCAGAGCGGTGGTCATGAAGCTACTGAACTATGCTGACAAAGTCAGGATCATGAAGGCTGCCAGGGCGAGGGGTGAGATATACTTGGAGAATAAAAGAGTGATGTTCTTCCCAGACGTCTCTGCCGAGCTTCTGAAAAAGCGCAAGTTATTCGACCAAGTAAAGAAGGATCTAGATTCTATTTCCATGGAGGTACCGGAGCTGCGCTACGGTGTTGTTCATCCGGCCATGCTTTTGGTGACCTACAAGAAGAAACGTTACACTTTTGATAAAGCAGCAGAAGCTGAGTCCTTCGTTCAGCATCTTAAGAAGGAGCGAGATTTGGTCACGGACTAGGTTGAGGTGCGGTAGAGATGAACTGACCTGTGGAGTATCTCTTTTGATTTTGTAGCTGCTTTGTTGTGGAGCAGCAAACAAAATATGAGACACTGACTATTTCTCACAATGTATGCAAATAAGATCACATATTGCTAAGCGTATTGTTAAAACATATATTTTCAGTTCTTTGGCTTGATGGTTTATACAGGTTATTATTAAGGTGTCTCCAATCTGTGTGTACATGGGTACATATACATGGTTAATATACAACACGGTTGGAATAACCAAGGTTAATACTGCACATGCAAGTTTGTGTTTATTTTAACTATAGTTTATTGGTTGTTATTTCTATAACTGTTCCTCTGGGGGCTGCGGTTTGATGGAGGTGGTCTAGAAGCTGGTCCTCTTCATCTTGAGTGCCGGGGTGGCCCAGCAGGACTTCATGGCCGAGCTTTGGCGGCTCCTTGGGAAGTGTTTTCAGTGGGGTGGGTGGGCGTACTTCGTTTGGGGATTTACGCTCTATTGTTTAATTGTTGTTTGTTGTGTTTACTCTTTTTTGTTTTTATTTGTCACGTTATCCCTCTGCAGCTTACTCTTAAATGCACATAACGTAACTGTAATTTTTTTGTTCATCATTTGATGGCCTCTGACCTTCAGTTTACCTCTTGGAATGTGAGAGGTCTGAATAAACTTGTTAAACTGAAACAGGTGATGAAAAGGATTCAAGAATTAAAGGCTAAGATAGTTTTCCTACAGGAGACTCATTTAACTCCTGATGATGTTATTAGAGTGAGGAGAAGATGGCACGGTAGGGTTTTTTCTACTTCCTTTAGCTCACATTCGAGAGGCGTAATTACACTAATCCACAGTTCTGTGCCATTCCAGCTCATCAAAGTAAATGAGGATCGATTTGGCAGATATCTAGTCGTACAATGTGTGATTTTATCGGTGAAACTAAATTTGGTTAATGTTTATGGGACTAATGATGATAATCCTGCTTTCTTTAGACACCTGTTTCTATCCGTAGCATCGCTGCCTGGAGGGTACATCATTGGAGGTGATTTCAACTGTACGCTCATACCAACGCTAGATAGATCTACAGGCAAAGACACCTCTCATGCTCAAACAAGGAAAGAATTACTTAATTATATGAAAGATCTCAATTTGGTTGATTTATGGAGAAATATGCATCCTAATCAGTCGTCTTTCTCATGCTATTCCAGTACTTGTCAAACATTTTCAAGAATTGATTACTTTCTAGTAGGGGTGGGCGATATGGCTCAAAAATTATATCGTGATATTTCAGAGTATTATCACGATAACGATAAATTTCGTGATATAACCTAAAAAAAATAAAATAAAATGTATTTATTTGAAAAAATTAACTTAACATGTTGCTTTACAGTATTATATAAAATTTTTAAAAACAACAAGGGGTAATTTTACTGAAATTACTTTATTTAGTAAAGTATTTAGTCTCCAAGTAAAACTACACCTGCACTTTAGTTTTTGTGGTGTGTTTTTTTAATCTATATTTTGTGCAGACTTTTTCCAATCTAAATAACAATCATTTTTAAAGTGCAGGTGTAGTTTCCTAAAACAACTAGCCTAAATAAAATGAAGTTTGTGTCATTCCTCTGATTCATTTTTTTAACTGATCTGTCTCTGATGGAGTTGTAATGTATACAGCAGTGTTGTGCATGTATATTACAGAGTGCCAGTGAACGCACCGCGAGTGAGAGCGTGACGTAGGCGCGCAGGTTCGGGTGTGAAAGAAAGTCAGAGAACGGAGCGGTGGAGGATCATGCAGTCTGTTAAGTGTATTTGTGCAGCTTAAACAATAAAGCAACGTCTGCTACAAACCAGCAAGGTTATTGAGCGTGCAGAGAAACATCACAGGAGTGACTGTGGAGCCGCGCGTGTTTGTAACACAGTTTACAGCGAGGACACGGCTGCTCAGAGCGGGGCGGGGAGGGGGACAGCTGTCTATGCCTGCAGAGCAGGGGGAGAGAAGCTGAGACACGCGCGCGTTGTTTTTAACATTTTAGCAGTAACTAATTAGCGTTTTACACCAGTACAGACTGTTCGAGGGGATGTGCGCAGTTGTTTAAAGCGCTCGGGTGTTAAGGGGCGGGGCGCCCTGACGTATTACGTCATGAAATTAGCATATCACGATATAAGATTTTTGCCCGGGCAAGCTTTTTATACCGGTATTACCGGTAACGATATGATATGGCTCAGCCCTACTTTCTAGTCTCAGCTGATTTGGTCTCACATATTACAACCAGTTGGTATGATAGTATAGTAATATCTGTTCATGCTCCGATCTCATTCTACCTTAAGGTTCCTAATCTTTCCTTTTCACCAAAGTGGCGTCTACAATCAATTTGGCTTAGGGACCCAGATTTCATAAATTTTATTGGAACAAAAATAGATATGTATTTTGAATTGAACACTCACCAAACCTCAGCAACTGTGAGATGGGAGGCCTTTAAGGCATATTTAAGAGGCCAAATGATTAGTTTTACCAGCTTTAAGCATAAAATCAATAAACAAGAATTGGAACAACTTGAAAAATCTATTAAAAGCATTGAAATACAACTATTTCATAATCCTTCAACCCAATTAAATACAGAACTTCTTAGGTTAAGAGCTAAATATAACATGCTATCTACAAATAAAGCAATTCAAAGTTTAATGAAATTGAAACAGTCATATTTTGAACAAGGTGAAAAGGCCAGTAAATTGTTGGCTTGGCGTATTAAACAGGAACAATCAGATAAAGCAATAAACTCAATTCAAACAGTTGAGGGGGAGTTATCATCTGACCCAAAAAAAATAAACAACACATTTTCAAATTTTTACTACAAACTATATAGCTCAGACTACTCAGACCTAGCTCCCCAGGCACAAAATGCTTTCTTGGATTCATTAGAATTTACTCCCCTAGATAACAAATCCTTAAAATCACTTGATTTTGAGCTCGATACACAATTATTGTCTGAGGCTATAACAAGTATGAAAGGTGGGAAGAGCCCGGGGCCGGATGAAATTCCAATTGAAATATACAAAATTTTTCAATCTAAACTGATACCTCCCATGCTTGACATGTATAAAGAAGCCTTTGAAAAAGGGTCTCTACCTCCTTTACTTAATACAGCTATAATTTCCCTACTTTTGAAGCCAGGTAAACCTGCAACTCAATGTGGCTCATACAGGCCAATTTCTCTGATTAATAATGATGTTAAAATTTTATGTAAAGTCTTAGCCAAGAAGTTAGAGCCACTTCTACCCATGATGGTCCACCCTGATCAAAATGGTTTTGTGCAGGGTAGACAGGGGTTTCATAACATCAGAAGGGTGTTTAATGTAATTTTTGAGAAATATGAAGTCCCAGACAATGCTATCCTGTCACTGGACGCAGAGAAGGCCTTTGACAGGATAGAATGGCAATATATGTTTGCTGTTATGGAACGGTTTGGTATAAAAGGGACATTTCTTAGTTGGGTAAAATTAATATATTCGAACCCACAAGCGGTAATTTTGACCAATGGTCTGAAGAGACTGGTGCACGAACTGTGCCGTTATCAGCAGGATCTGCTCAGCTGCTGTGGAGCTTTTAACAATAAGATGTCGGCCACATTATCTTCCCCGCGACTATTCAGCGATAATAATAAGCAATGTTTACATAGCACCCGATGCTAATGCCAACGACGCCCAGGGAGAAATTCATGACTTACTCACCTCGCTGCAGTGTAAATATCCTGAGGGGTTTTTCATTGTTTCCGGGGACTTCAATCACGTAGATTTACGTGTCATTCTTCCAACCTTCAATCAGCACGTTTTCACAGCAACACGAGGAAATAAGACACTAGACCAGGTCTACACGAATGTGAAGGGGGCGTACACGGCGAAGCCACGCCCACCGCTCGGGGCTTCCGACCATCGCTCCCTGCTATTGGTCCCTAGACAGCTCCCCCCACTCAGACGTTCCAAAGCCGGAACAAAGAGTGATCACATCGTGGCGCCAAGATAGTTCCCCCATGCTAAGAGACTGCTTTGAAAACACAAACTGGTCTGTCTTCAAAGAGGCAGCTACGAATGGAAGTTCAGTTGACCTGGAACTTTATGCTTCCTCAGTCCTGGGTTACATCAGTACATGTGCTGAAAATGTATCCATAAGAAAGTGTGTTAAATTTTACCCCAATCAAAAACCCTGGCTAAATAAGGATGTCCGCACCCTGCTGGCAGCCAGGGACACTGCATTCAAGTCTAAAGATACTGAGGAGTTGAGAAAGTGCAGGAGAGAACTGGATGATGGCATAAAGAAGGCCAAAGCCGCGTATGCACAGAGGATCGAGGGACAGTTCACCTCACATGATCCACGGAGCATGTGGCAGGGCATCAAATGCTTAACAGACTACAAGGGCAAAAGCAAACAATGCCCCAGGGACCCATCCCTGCCTGATGCCCTCAATAAGTTTTATGCACGTTTTGATGATCCAAACAGACCAACTAGCACCAGACTCAACTCATCACCAGACGAGGAGCACCTCAAAGTGACCGCAGCAGAAGTGAGAGGTAGTCTCAGAAGGATCAACCCTCATAAAGCTACGGGTCCAGACAACATCCCAGGGAAAGTTCTGAAGGAATGTGCGGACCAGCTCTGTGAGGTGCTGGCTGACATCTTCACCACCTCACTTTCACTGGAGTCAGTTCCCACCTGCCTGAAGACTGCCACCATCATCCCAGTCCCAAAAAGCTCCACAGTGACTGGTCTGAATGACTATAGACCGGTGGCTCTCACCCCGATAGTCGCTAAATGTTTTGAGAAACTGGTCATGTCCCACATCAAGACAGCCGTCAACATCAGCGAGGACCCTCATCAATATGCATACCGTGAGAACCGATCAACAGAGGACGCCATCTCCTCTGTGGTCCACACTGCTCTCACCCACCTGGATCAGAAGGACTCATACGTGCGTCTGCTCTTTGTGGACTTCACATCTGCCTTCAACACCATGATCCCCCAAACTCTGATAGACAAACTATCCACACTTGGACTAAGCCCCTCTATTTGTAACTGGGTACTAGACTTCTTAACAAACAGACCACAGTCCGTGAAGATCCACAACTTCTCCTCTTCCACCATCACCCTCAGCACTGGCTCTCCTCAAGGATGTGTGCTGAGCCCTCTTCTGTTCACTCTGCTCACATATGATTGTACAGCCACACATCCAGGCTGTCATATTGTTAAGTTTGCAGATGATACAGCTGTGGTGGGATGCATCACAGATAATGATGAATCCAGCTACAGACAGGAGGTGGAACATCTGGAGAGCTGGTGCAAAGAGAACAACCTTCACATGAATGTGAAGAAGACGAAGGAGATGATTGTGGACTTCAGAAGGAACAAACACACCCACACCCCACTGTATATAGGTGGATCTGCGGTGGAGGTGGTCTCCAGCTACAAGTACCTGGGTGTACACTTGAATGATAACCTCAGCTGGAGCAATAACACCACCAGCCTGATCAAGAAAGGTCATCAGAGACTCTACTTCCTCAGACGGCTGAGACGAGCCGGTCTGAGAAGCTCAGTCCTCACCTCGTTCTACAGGTGTGCAGTGGAGAGCGTCCTGTGCTCCAGCATCAACGTGTGGCATGGAGGCTGCACAGTTGCAGAGAGGAAAGCTCTACAAAGAGTGGTGAAGGCTGCACAGAAGTCTGTGGGAGTCAGTCTCCCCACCATCACAGACATCTACACCTCCAGATGCAGAAAAAGAGCCACCTGCATCATGAAAGACCTCACTCACCCAGCACACTCACTCTTTGCACCACTCCCCTCGGGACGGAGGTTGAGGAGCATCAAATGTAGAACCACTAGACTGAGGAACAGCTTCTACCCTGAGGCTGTCAGACTCATGAATAAATAAATAATAAGAATAAACACTGCAAAATGTCACATCATGTTGATACTGATCTGTTTCTTGTTGCTGCGTTCATCTGTGACTATCTGCGTTCATCTGTGACCATCTGCTCATGTTCGTGCTGCTGTTTATAATGATGTTTTTCTACTACATTAGGGCTTAGTGTATTACTAGCTGATGTCTCTCTTAGTTAATCCTAGATGTTATTATTGTTTTTCTCTTGCATTTGTTGTTGGATGTAACTGGGACCCTGTGTACATAATCTCGTTTTCAACACATGTACTACATGCGGTGCAAATGACAATAAATTCTCTCTGACTCTGACTCTGACTCTGATCTGTTTCATGTTGCTGTGTTCATTCGTGCCCATCTGCTCATACAGACTCATGTTCGTGCTGCTGTTCAGTGATGTTTTTCTATGATATTAGTGCTTAGTGTATTTTTTAAGTTGATGTTTTTCTTAGTTCATAACGTAGATGTTATTACTGTTCTTCTCTTACATTTTATTGTTGGATGTAACTGGGACCCTGTGTACATAATCTCGTTTCATCACATGTACCACATGCGGTGCAAATGACAATAAAGATTCTCTGACTCTCTGAAAGGTCTGAGCTGATCTCCGCCCTCTCCCCCATCAACTCATCTGAGACAGACATAGCCAAAGTGGCTCAAAACATCAAAGTTCATTCCAAATAATTCAGTTTAAAAAAATCCAACAAAAAAGTCAGGTCCTCTGGACAGTATATCTTTTTTTGTTGTTGAAACTTTTCGTCCTTCATCCAAAGGACTTCATCAGTCCGAGGAGCCACAATAAACTCAGTACCTTAAGTGGCTTACTCACATAGTGGATTAACCAGTTTTATGGTGATCAGATGGTTTCTGGAGTGTGCCCTCTCCCCTGTTGACTCCTCTGAGGCAGCCATAGCCAAAAGGGTTCAAAACGTGGTCGGCCCACTATGTGAGTAAGCCACTTATGGGACTGAGTTTGTTCTGGCTCCTCGGACTGACGAAATCATTTGGATGAAAGATGAAATGTTTCAACGAAAAAAGAAACCACCCAGAGGACCTGACTTAATTTGTTGGATCAGTAAGAGTGTTTTCCTCCAACACATTTATTTATAATGCATATAAAATTTAAAATGTAGACTTGGAAGGACACATGTATATGTGGGAGCAGAATGTAGTTGGTGAGTTTTTTTTTATTAAGACATTTGGTCTTCTGGAAAGTTTGTATATGATCGGAGGAGGCTAACTTGGGTTGTAGGTTTTCAGACATGGCAAGACAGGTGAGATTCCAGATTCCAGGAAAGTGATTATGATATCTGAGATTCACAGGTAAAAAATATGAGTCAGACCTGAATGAATAGAAAAGTAGGGATCTTTCCCATTGTGCATCTGTGTGACGAGGGTTGGTTTGGAGAGAAGGTCAAAATCAAACTCAGACTGAAGGACGAAGGCAAGTCTCAAGTTTGAAGAGCACAAGAACACATCTGCAAGGAGTACAAGGAAAACAAAGTTAATTTACAATATCTCAATTTTCACTAGGAGTGCTGCCCTCACACTGAATGCCATTAGTAGACTTTAGCTAGGTTTACATGGACATTGTCTGATTAAACGACCACTCGGAATAAAAATATGTCATGTAAATGCCCCATTCGGATTATTCGTAGCTGATTCAGCTCGATCCCAATGAATTTGTAATTGGAATGAGAGGAGTGGTTTATACCAATTCATAATCTGAGCGGTGTGCGTTTACACACTCAATCTGTTCTTTTTATTCTGACTGTGGAAAACTGACCTGACTGCGCATGTGCGACCTATGTCAATCTCACACATCTCTGCCTGGCTAGATGCTAATATGTTAGGGAAGCAAAACTGGTCTGTGAGCGACACAACATTCCTACTAGAAACTTTGAAAGAGCTCATAATTATCTGTATTAGGGGTAGCTCAATCAGGGAGTGAAGTAATGTCTCCATTGTCATTACAACCACAATTTTGTTTACGTTCATCACGGAAGTAGAACTTCTTTTGTGTGTTTTCAAGGAAATGTTTCAACTCTGTCCATACTTCTATTATGAATAAAAGTAAGTTGCATGTAAATGCACTTACCCATGTAAACGATACATTCAAATGATTTAATCTGAATGCATTTCCATCCGATCAAAGAATTTTGCACATGTAAACATAGCTAATGTCTCAGTGTCGTCCTTTAGCAGCCTTGGTCCTTGAATGCAACGAGGTGGTTAATTAGGCAAATGAGTCATATGAAGAGAAGAGAACTCCTCCCAACCACTCAAAAGCTACAAAAAAGTGATGTGAATGCTAACAAAACTGGAAAATACACAAACATGCAGACACAAGCAAAAAGCATTATCACTTTCAGCCTTTGACAACAGGCAATCAAAAGATGCCCACAACAAAACACTGAATAAAGCATTAGCTGAAACCAAAAATGGTTTTGATTTTTTTTCTTTTATTAGGAATGTTTTTTTTATGAATTTTCATTCTTATTCCTGACCTTTTGTCCTCTTTGCTTTGTTTGTTCCACATCCCTCGGTGATGTCATTAGCCTGCTCAAAATGTATATATTTTTTGCACATACACACACTCAAAAAAAAGGGTACAGAAGAACTTCAGAAAAGAAAGAACTGTGATTTGTTGTCGTGATTCTGGTGAGAATAGTACTGCTCGGGAAGATGTGCAGTGGTGAAAAACTACATAAGACAAGCTTGTGTGAATCATCTCAACTCTATCTCAAAGTTTTGATGCCGAACCTTGGAGCTTGCTGTCAGTGTATGGAGGTCAAGCTCAGATAATGAATATCAAACAGCCGAGAATCTCATGAAACATGAAGGAACGCCTCACTCTCCTTTGGCATTTCTCTTTGGTCAACTCCGTTTTCACCCTTGTGTCACTTCTCTGCTTGTGCAAACTACTTTTAAGGCTACCCTCCATGATTCAATGTTCTTATGGAGTAAGAGTTTTTTTTTTTTTTGTAAAATACCTTGTGTAAGACGTTTTGTAAATTATCAAATATTTGCTGTTTATTGGTGCAAGTTGAAACCCCAAAATGATTTATGTTGCTGGATATGCTACATCACCCAGAAGAAGAAGTGGAAAAAGCCATTTGTATGTAATTGGTATGGCTAAGTGTTGATGAAATATTTGACTGCCTTATTGATCAGCAGTATTGTACAGCAATCATTTATAAATATTTCTTGTATGATGTAGTGTAGAAACATGATCAGCCAGGAGGCTGTTCATGACTTCCAATCGATATGTTCCAAATAAAAAAGTAATTTCTAACATCAGATGCTGAAAATATGTCTGTGATGTTTGCAGGATTTTTAGGAATTCTCATTGGGCTTTTCTGTCCAAGACAAGTTTCAAAAATAGTAGTTCTCGCCTCTGCTGGCATTGTCTTTTAAACAATCTAACTGAACAGAAGCCCAGAGCTTCAAATCCACTCACTAACAAATACATAAATAAACAAATAAATATAAATAAATACTAAAAAAGTCAGTAATTTTGGATGATTAAATTAAAATTGTTCTGTTGGCCTAGATTTGGTGCAGATCATTGTATTGAGCATGTCAGCCCATAGCTGTTGTAACTGGCTTTTGAGATTCATCAGAAAAACAGAGTTTGTGCTGCTATCTGCAGTAATCAAACCAGTGCATGAATGTGTGTATGAATGGGTGGATGGTTGGTACTGTGAAGCGCTTTGAGGCCCCTTAAAGGGGGCTGGAAAGCGCTATGTAAGTAAGCTCCATTTACCATTTAATCCCTTACATGGTTGATTTGCTTAAGATCAGGGGACCAAGTTGACCACAAGAGGCCCTCAATATGATGTAGGCAGTTCATACGGTAGATACATGTCAGCTGTGGATAAACATTATCTTGTTGAAACACTGTATCATGATGCTGTCTCAAGTGAGGTAAGACACTGAAGAAAAATGTCATTGACATAAAATGTATCATCAAGCTCCTTTGAATCACTACCAGAGGTAGCCTGTGGTCATACCCTACAGTATAGGCCCTCATTGCATGATGCCAGGGGTAACAGTCTTATGGTTCCCTAAAATATTAGCTGCATTGATTTTCTCCCCTTAGTGTGCACACACCGGGCAGCCATTGCAATTAAGAAACCAAGACTCATTACTGATACATCTCTCGCCATGAAGTTCTTGCCTCCCAGTTATACCACCACTCCAAACATGGGGCTGAGTCATGGGGCCGTGATGTAGAGGTAGGGCAGCCGACTTGGGACCAGAAAGTGTTGGTTCAACTCTCAGCTATTCCCACATGTGGTGTCTCTGAGCAAGACACCTAATCCCTAATTACTCCCTGGGCACTCAATAGCTGCCCACTGCTCCACATGGGTGTATCTCAGGTGCAATGGGTTAAATGCAGAGAACCAATTTCGCCATTCTATGGGAACATAAAATGATGACAACACATGGCATGTATCTCATCTTATATGTGGACCAAATTAGTCTTGATTTTTTTTTTAGTTCTTTAATTATGTTTCAGAAATGTATCTTTGTAAAAAACAAGTTTATTATGGAAACACGTATTTTATGCCTTTTTATACATACCAGCAATATACATATATTGTATCCAGAGGAAATGCTATGTTTTGATTAAGAATCAGTTAGATGTTTCTTGGGAATAAAAGCCAAGGAAAACTTTGAGTCTTCAGGCAAGGACTATTTCTGCCTTTCCAAGTCATGGTCTCTCAAAGATTTACTACTGAGTAGTTTAATGTCCCAGGGAATTTGTTAATGATAACACATTACACATGGGACAAAGTTATAATTTGCTTTCTTTTTGATCCTTTTAAAACCAATTAAATTGAAGATTTTATTGAAAAAAAGTTTTTGTTTTTTTAAATGAACTATGAATGCTCTTATGAGTAAGAGTGAGTTCAGGCATTTTAGTATTTTTTTATTTATGGGACAGAGCTTTCTGTTTACAAATACTTTAATTACTGTTTGTCTTATTTTGAAACATTAAATATATTCCTCCCTCAATCTTAATCTCAATTTAAGTTATCCAGTTTGAATGGATATATATAGACTTTTGTTTCCCAGTAATAAAAAGTCCATTAGATTGATTGGTACATCATAAACATATCTCTAGTTATACCAAAGTTATTGCTCAATATTGAAGATATAAAATCCAACAATGTTCAGTCAGGTCATCTGGACAGTTTCTTTTTTTTTTTTTTTTTTGTGCTGAGACATTTTGTACTTCATCCAATGGACTTCTTCAGTCTGAAGAACCACCAAACAAAACTCATTCTTCACCAACAACATAAGCCAGAGTGGAAAACAAAGACAAACGCATTGTCTGTGCTAAGAAGGCCTCTAGGGCACACCCTCTCCTCCGGGGACAGCCCTCTCCCTCGTCAACGCCTCTGAGACAGTCATGTCAAATTGGTTCACTTTGGAACCAAAGTGGTTCCACAGATTTAAGAAGTCTGTTGGATGATGGACAAATATAACAAATGGGGACGTGATAGGTGGTATCTTAACGACCGACTTAAGTGATCATTTACCAGTTTTCACAATCAATAAAAATGATCAAAGCATCACAAAAGCAGTCACAATGAAGAAAAAGATCATAAACACGTCAAAAAAAGTTTTGGAAAAATTGAAAGAGGATCTAGATAAACAAGACTGGAATGATGTGTATGTTGATGATGCGAACAGAGCATATGATGAGTTTATGAATATCTTGGAAGCTCTGTATGAAAAGAATTGTGTGCAAACAAATTACACAAAGAGAAATACGATTGATCAACCATGGATGACAAAAGGGTTGAGAAATGCTTGTAAAAAAAGAATTATTTGTATTCATGTTTCTTGAAATTGCGAAGTCAGAGCGCTGAAGAAAAATATAAAAAGTATAAAAATAAATTAGTAGGGATTATAAGGAAACATAAGAAAGAATATTATAGTAAATTATTAGATAAAAGTAATGGTGATATGAAAGCAACATGGCGAGTAATGAATAGTGTCCTGAAGAATCATAAAGCAAAAACTGGTATTTCAAAATATTTTGTAAAAGACAACGATGAAATTCATGATGAAAATGAAATTGTAAATGGATTTAATCAATATTTTGTGAATGTTGGATCAAGCCTTGCAGCTAAAATACCAAAAGTAGATAAAAATGTGATCCACTCAATTACAGGTTGTGCAAATAGTATTTTTCTAAATGGAACTAACAAAGAGGAAATAATGAATGTAGTAAAACATCTTACAGACAAGAGATCAAAAGACTGGGTGGACATGGATATGATGTTTGTAAAGGACATAATGAGCCATGTTATTGAGCCGTTTACATATATATGTAATTTATCATTTTCAACAGGAATATTTCCAGATAATATGAAAGTAGCTAAGGTAGTTCCTCTTTTTAAAAATGGTGATAAATGTGTGTTCAACAATTATAGACCTATATCCTTGTTACCACAGTTTTCAAAAATTCTTGAAAAACTATTTGTAAACAGACTAGATCAATTTATAGATAAACAAAATATTCTAAGCAACAGTCAGTATGGGTTTAGAGCAAAAAACTCTACATCAATGGCTCTCATGGAATTAATGGAACAAATAACTACTGCTGTCGATCAAAAACAATATTGTATCAGTATTTTTGTTGATTTAAAAAAAGCATTCGATACTATTGATAATAATAATAATAATAATGAATTCAATTTATAACGCACTTTTCATTAGTGAAAATCTCAAAGTGCTACACACATTGAATGCTACACACATTCATACACCGGTAGCGGCAGACTACCATGCAAGGTGCTTTCCAGTCCTACCGGGAGCAACTCGGGGTTAAGTGTCTTGCCCAAGGACACAACGACACATGGTGTGGGGAACCGGGATTCGAACCGCCAACCTTCCGATCGGGGGACGACTGCCATTACCACTACGCCACGGCCGCCCCATGATCACACCATTCTCCTTGAAAAACTGAACAAATATGGTATTAGAGGACCAGCATTACAGTGGGTATCTAGCTACTTAAAAGATAGGAAACAATTTGTACAAATAAATGATGTAAGATCTGACCTCTGTAATATCACATGTGGAGTTCCCCAAGGCTCTGTACTTGGACCAAAGCTTTTTATTTTATATGTGAATGACTTGGTAAATGTGTCAGGACTCCTTAAATGTGTACTTTTTGCTGATGATACCACTTTTTTCTGTTTAGGTGAAGATATAGAACAAATGTTGGAATTGATAAAGACAGAATTTGTCAAGATACAAACTTGGTTTAAAATAAATAAATTATCATTAAATCTAGAAAAAACTAATTACATGATATTCGGTAATAAAAAGAAAACTGTTGATGTTCCACTCAAAATTGAGGATGTTGAGATTTGTAGAGTGAGTGAGGTGAAGTTTTTGGGTGTTATCATTGATGACAAACTGACATGGAAACAACACATAAATTCTGTAAGAATAAAAATAGCTAAATCGATAGCAGTACTGTACAAAGTCAGAGACCTATTGAATGATAAAGCTCTGTATTTGTTGTATAACACAATCATTGTTCCACACTTAATCTATTGTATTGATGTTTGGGGGAATGCGTGTAAAACAATCACAAAGCCTATTTTTGTATTACAGAAAAGAGCTGTAAGAATTATCACTAGAAAACATTACCGTCATCCATCAAGTACATTATTTTATCAACTGAAGTTATTGAAGTTCCATGATTTGGTAGACTATAATATTTTATCAGTTATGTATAGGGCTCAAAATAATGCATTACCTTTAAATATCCAAATGCATTTTGTTAAAAGACAAAGTTGTTATAATCTTAAGGGGACAGAGATGTTTGTAAAACCACAATTCAGAACTAGTTTGAAGGGACGTTCTACCTCAATCCAGGGAATTAGATTATGGAATGGCTTGGAGAATGTAGTTAAAAATGCCAAGTCAATGTTTACATTTAAGAAAATGATCAAAACAAATGTGTTAAAAAAATATATGAAATAGCGTAATGTGTATTGTATTAGTTAGAAAATTAGAAAGAGTTAGTCATTTTGTACTGTTGGTTGAAGATTATTATTGTTTAATCTGATTGTTGGAAAAAGTTGGTTGAAGATTATTATTGTTTACATGGTTGATTATTGTTGTTTAATCTGATTGTTGGAAGTAAGGGGCAGATATAATAAGATTTATTCTTCTTTCTGCTACCTTTCATTTTTTTATATTTTGTACACTATCATTTATGAGATTGTCTTGTATTGTTTCTTTTGTTAAAAAAAAATGAACAAATTTAATAAACATAAACATGGACGAAACGTCTCAGCACAAAAAAGAAACAGACATTTCTGGATTGCTGGTTATGGTTCAGCCAAGACGATGTAACCTTGATTTTCATTAATGAAAAGTGCGTTATAAATTGAATTCATTATTATTATTATTTTCAGATTCACTCACATTAAGTAAAGAGCAATATCTTTGGCTTTATCATAGAAACTATCAGCTGATTATGAATCAGAATAACTTTCTCCATCTCTGTTCGCTTGGGGTTTTGGAAAGTCCCTCAAGAGTTGTTCATTACCTTAACATTGAGATAAGTATCAAACTGGAAGAAAAACAAAACAGGTTTCAGAGGTGGGCGGCATGGTGGCACAGTTGGTAGAGCTGTTGCCTCTCAGCCAGAAGGTCGTTTGTTCAGTTCCCAGCTATGGTTCTTTCTGGGAGGAGTTTGCATTCTCTCTCCATGCATGCGTGGGTTGTCTCCGGGTGTTCCAGTTTCCTCTCACAGACCAAAAGCATACGTTGGGCTGATTTTAGATGTTTACTGTTGCACCGAGGGACTGAGAGAAACACAATTTCGGTCCTGTGTATGTCCTGTACAGTACATATTGCAGATCTGACAATAAAGTTGACTTTGACTTTGACTTTGACTTTGACTGATTGGTAACTCTAAATTGTCCCTAGGTGTGAGTGAGAGAGTGAATGGTTGTTTGTCTAGTTTCTCTCTGTGGCCCTGTGATGGACTGGAGACCTGTCAAGCGTGTCCCCCGCCTCTCGCACAGTCATGGCTGGATATGGGCCCCAGTGACCCCCATGACCGGAGCAGGAAGAGGCAGGTAAATATAATGGGTGGATGTATGTTTCAGGGCCATGCGTTCTGGGAGCTATAGCTGAATTGCATTTTAGTAAGTCTTGTTAATCCTACTTTGGAGAAGCAGACTGAAACACCATTGCAATACACAAACCACTGCCAGAGGTATGAAGGAATAAATAATACGTTTTGTGTAGCTTCATTTGCCTGTATTTAGCTTTCTTAAAGTTTGTATTTCTTAAAGAGTTAGCAGTCAGTTTAAGATAAAACCTTTAGATTGCATCTTTTGCTCGAAAAACCCAAGGCGCAGTTATTACAGCCACAGGTTGTAGAAATATGCAGCTTCTGATAATTTCTTTCCTCCGGTAGGTATTTTTTTTAGAGATTAAAGCAGCTTCTGTGGTGCCAAATAAAAAATGATGTGCTTCAGAGTTAGATAAAAGGGAATCTGAATCAACGTTAAATGCACACATTTTATCAGACCAACTCTTTAAGCAATATTTAAGCTTTGTCTTATTAAATGTAACAATCTTCACCAGCATATTAATAATAATAATAATAATAATGAATTCAATTTATAACGCACTTTTCATTAATGAAAATCTCAAAGTGCTACAAGGAGCAACAGAATTAAATGACAATAAAACAAATAATAAAACAATTAAAATCAATAACAATATCAGCTAAGATCAAAAGTAGAATCATGAGGAGGTAGAGTATGCTTGGTCGAAAAGAAAGGTCTTCAAGTCGCTCTTAAAGTCAACCACAGACTGTGGGGCTCTTAGACAGTCAGGAAGAGAGTTCCACAGGCGGGGGGCAGCCACACTGAAAGCCCGGTCTCCCATGGTCCTTAATTTGGTTCTCGGAATGTGAAGGAGATTGCTGTTCTGTGACCGCAGCGAACGGGTGGATGAGTATGGAATGAGAATTCCATGTAAATGTAGCATACTGTAAGATTTGCCTGTGGTTAAATAGTCACAGTAAAAATGTATTTAAGAATTAAAATTACTCTGAATTAGAATTTAATAAAATAAAAAAAATAAAAAAGATCACACAAAGAGAAATGTTTCTAAAGTCTGTACAATAGTTCTTATTGTTTTTAGACCCACAGTATAACCAGATAATTAGAAAATTGTAATTACCAGTTTAATTAGAAAAAAAGAATGTGTGATCAAAGTGGAACTAAAAGAAGGCATGGTATGTACAATTGATGTGTGAAAGAAGTTGTGTGAAAGTTATCTTGTTACCTATTATCAGTGCTGGGCAGCGCTAATCCAAAATTTAGTTCCGCTATTTCTAAAGCACTTATTAATTTATTTAGGTCCGCAATTTCAAAAGCGCTTATGTATTAGCAACGCTAGCGGACGCTAATGCTAATAAGCTAACGTGCTAATGGCGAACTACTTTTTTAAATCCAGCAGATTTGACCATTTCGTGAAACTCTCAAGCTCAGAAAAACTTGTGCTATAACGTCAGCTATGAAATATATTTTTTCTCAGCAAAGAAATAATTGTTTTTACCGTGTTTTCTTGGAAAGTCCTTAGCTTCTGTGGCTGTCGCGGACGCCATTTTGAACAGTGCTAATGGCGAACTACTTTTTTAAATCCAGCAGATTTGACCATTTCGTGAAACTCTCAAGCTCAGAAAAACTTGTGCTATAACGTCAGCTATGAAATATATTTTTTCTCAGCAAAGAAATAATTGTTTTTACCGTGTTTTCTTGGAAAGTCCTTTGCTTCTGTGGGCGCCGCCATTTTGAAGAGGGCAAATGAGGCGCTGACGCGTCGCGTAGGCCGCTGAGAAACATCCATAAGTTCACCCTCCATGTTAAAAACTCTTCGTCTGACTCTTCGAAAACAAGCAATAAGGCTGCAGAGTAACACACTGGCTGCTAACTGCGCTGTCTCTAGCCAAGAGACTGAGGGGGACGCTTTTTTGTCACGGACCACATCCGGCGCTGACAGGATATGGTCTGTTAGCAGTCGTCCGGTTGATTTAAGAGCTCGTAAATAAGTTTTTTCGTTTTTACTGATAGATAATTAGTTATTAGCGGTACTGCATTTTAAATAAAAATAGCGCAAATCCGCTTATGAATTATAAAAGTTAGTCAATCCGCTGTAACGCTGACAAATTGTTTAGGTCCGTTATAAGCGGATTAGCGCTTTAGTGCTCCCTAGCGGTCTGGCGCCCACCTTTGCCGTTGTTGTTGTTGTTGTTGTTGTTGTTGTTGTTGTTGTTGTTGTTGTTGTTGTTGTTGTTGTTGTTGTTGTTGTTGTTGTTGTTGTTAGGACATTTTAATAGTGTGTAATAATCAGTAAAAGTGGATCGGTTTAGCTGAAGCAGGAAGTAGGAACGGTTGTATCAAATACCGTCTACAAGCCTTCATCTTTAAGGCTAAATTATATTTCCTAGTATCATCTCTACAACTTGGTTCTTTATTGAAAGTCACAAGAAATCGAAGTTCCAATATTTTACCATGAAATAGGATACCATTGCCATTATGCTACTGGCTGTAGACGTATTATTTTACATAAACAAATGTGACACCAATATGACCTTTTGTATCTAGGAAGTTTTTCTTTTAGCTCACAGCAGACTTGCAGCATATTTTTTTATATTTGTTTAAGGAAATAAATCATAAGACCTAAAGGAATGCACTGAAATACACTAAACAACTTTATAATAGTTGTGGCGACATCGACTTTTTTAAAATACAGATTATTCATTTTTTCTTCTTTTGAAGACTAAGAATAATTGACAATCATTCCAAAAGTAATACACTGAAACACTTAAAACTACAAATTTAAAAAGGTTTAACCGTGTAACACGTAACTGATGTTCATGTTGCAGATTACTATAACCTTGATGCAGACTGTTTGATCACATGGTGGCTAATTCTTTTATTTTCATTACTACATGAAATTAGGAAATTTGGAAATCCTTTTTAGGGACAATTCTATTTCTTTGTGCCCCTTTCATAAAGTATTAGCAAGGGCATGATGGCTTCTGGCCTTCTCTGTGTAATTTATGAAGTTACCAATGTGGTATGAAGGTTTAAAGTCAGCTGACCACTCACTCCTTTAGAACTGGCATGCAAGGTAGCAATAGTGCTGTTACAGTCAACGTATGAAAGAATGAGCCATTTTAGTGGTTTGCTGCTGTGATATACAGTACTGATGACAAAGACTTACTGGATTTAGA
>JBBPBX010028332.1:0-10581 GCA_038048925.1 Garcialebias charrua
TCCAGCCCTACTCATTTGAACCTCCAGAGCCAGACTCAGACTCTGAGTCAGACAGTGACCACTGTGACGGTCGGCATCGTTCTTCACAGCCTGAGCTGTGTGTGGAGAGGCAGACAGGTGCAGCAGAGATCCAGTAAACCTGCTCTGTTTTTATCTGAGTTCTGGCTGTAACAGCAGCTCCTTTTTCCAAGAGTTACGCTGTTTTTAGTGCACAAACAACTCTGGTTTTGTTTTTAAAGTTGAGGACACAACTATAATTCATAACTCCGCTGTTATGTGTTTAATAATAAGCGCTATTTTAGAAGATGAGCGGACTCGCTGCACCCGGTCCGACCCGGTCACATCGCATGCGGGGTCTGTGTTGGTGATTAAAATATAGAGTAATTCATTCAACCTTTATTTATACAGGCTAGTCTCGTTGAGTCACGGGGACTCATTTACAAGAGGGACCTGTCTCACTCACACCAAACAACCATCCACTCTCACACTCACACCTAGGGTCAATTTAGAGTCACCAATCAGCCTAACAAGCATGTTTTTTGGTCTGTGGGAGGAAACCGGAGTACCCGGAGGAAACCCACGCATGCACGGGGAGAACATGCAAACTCCACCCAGAAAGGCGTGTAATCACGTTGATAACTAAGTATGCAATGGACCTGTCGCATTTCCTTAGCAAAAAAGGAGCTATAGCTATTGCTATCTGATGCTATCTGCGATTCGCGAGTGAACGGCTCCACCGAGGCGAAGAACTAATTTATACGGCTGGAGCTGCAGGGGGTGGGGCTATACTTAAGAAGACCGCGTGACGAAACGCGGTCACATTTAAAACACGCCTAAAAAATCCTGAAACAGACATATCTTTATACACAGGTTGATCTATAACTCCAAAATTAATTTATCTACAATTTTGAGACTTTTTACTCATTTACAACATTACAATTATGACATTTATATTGTTTATTGAAGAAAATATTGAAATTTACTTTACACGGTCTTTAATAATAAACATTTTAAAAAGTCTCTTTTTGTTTGTGTGTGTGCGGGGGGTGGGGGTATTTGGGCCTCTAATTTCAGTTAATTGGTCAGGTCGGGTTCGGGCTAAAGCCTGGTCAGATTTTTTTTAGGCTCGAATGCAACTCTAATTTATATATCATGTTCATTTTAACTGGGTATAATGTTAGCAACCACTTTAGGACTGTTACCTGTGACGGTAATTGTTTTTAGTTGAAAAAGACTGTTACCATAGTTGAGATGAAGAATTACCATAGTTGAGATGAAGAATTGAGGGTAATTATAAACTACATACCACCAATCCAGCAGCTGGAAAACCCTCTGCTGGAAGTGAGGCTTTGGGTACGCACACGTCGTCCTCTGCTAACTCTGCTAGCTTGGTATATTTGTAACGTTTCCATCTGTCCAGTGAAGGTGTAGCTCTCCTGTCATCGTTTCACTTGGCAATCCTTTCAAAATAAAACCATAATTTCAGAAGTCAACATGGTGCCATCTGAAGTTTATTTTTATTTTTTTGAAAATCAATGACTTGAGTAGAACGAGCTGATAACCAGCTTGGCCTTCGAGCAGTCTGACGCCCCAAAAACACATTTTTAAGTTGGTAAGATGCACCCAATATAATATTTTTCCTGGCTATCAACACTTCACTGCTAATAGATTAATTCACTCAAGGAATGTCTTCAGTGTTCTTCTATAAGTTCTTACCGAGTGAAGAAGGCTCAAAGTGGTTTGCATTCTCGTCCGATTATTTAAACATAAAGTCTGAGGAGGCAAATCTGGTATGAGACACAAATGTTTTGCAAAGAGGCATGTCTACTACTTCGTTTTAATTCCTCAGGCGTTTGGTTCTTAAACTGATAACATGTTCAACTGATCTGGGGGGGTTTATAGTTTACAGGTTTAGAGTGACGGAAAAACTCTACCTGGTGCTGTTTTGGAGATCATTTTATTTTACTGTAAATATGATTAGGCCTGTCGCAACAAACAATAAATCAATTAATTGCATAATAAATTAAAATGAGGCTGATAATATTCATTCATGGACTTTATTATTTCTTCGTGTCTCTCTCTTCCTACTGAAGACACTGGATGACAAAAGACTCAACTCCTTAAGGCGATCCTGCCTTAAGCCACACAAACTCAACATGTTGGTGTTTCTTGTTCGGAGTCTGCCAGATCTGTTGAGGCATCTGCTCTTATTTAAATGCAGTGTGCTTTTGTAAGTTTGCACTTTTTGTTTATAAAACTGGCAGTTTTACTTGTTTTCTCTATATAATAAAACTAATGATTATTGTTTTTTGGAGGGCGATTTTAGTTTAGACTTCACAATCCATACTGTTTTGGTTGATTGTAGGTTTTCTTTTTTCGTTTATTTTTTATTCTTATTTTTTATCGTATTTAGTTTTTATTCAAGTGCATTTTTTGTTAACGGAGACTGAGAGTCCATTTTATTTTTGGTTTTGGTTGTTTTATTTTCCAGTTCCAGTGAAGTGTTCTTTTTTTAATTAAAGTTTATTGATATTTGAGAATATGTACCGGTACTTGCATTATTATGTCATTATCTTTACATTAGTTTAAAACGGTCTACAAACAATATTATAGTTTCTCGCAATAATTTCTGAGAAAATTAATCGCCCAGCACAATTTGTTATCATGACAGGCTTACAGATTTTACAATCCAACCTGGTAATAGGGCTGGGCCATATCATATCGTTCCCGGTAGTACAGGTAAAAAAAAACTTGTCCGTACGGTGGCCGGGGGGTGCAAACGCGCAGCTAAAACAGAATAGCACGCTGAAAAAAGAAAACGGCGTTCCAAAAGTTGAAACACGCATCAAAATGAAAACAACAGCGTTCCAAAAGTTGAAACACGCATCAAAATGAAAACAACAGCGTTCCAAAAGTTGAAACACGCATCAAAATGAAAACAACAGCGTTCCAAAAGTTGAAACACGCATCAAAATGAAAACAACAGCGTTCCAAAAGTTGAAACACGCATCAAAATGAAAACAACAGCGTTCCAAAAGTTGAAACACGCATCAAAATGAAAACAACAGCGTTCCAAAAGTTGAAACACGCATCAAAATGAAAACAGTGCTCCAACAGATGAGGCGCACTGCAAAAGATAAATCGCGCTCCCAAAGGGGACGACCTGCAAACAGAACGAGCTACAAATAGGAAAAGCTGCAACGGAAGTGCTCCAGACCACTAGGGGCAGTCGAACAAAGAACAAATCATAAAGCATATTATAGTTTTCGGAATGGCAATAGTTATTTGTAGGGGTGTAACGATACACAAAACTCTCGAGACGAGACGAGACAAATTACAGAGTTCGCGAGAACGAGACGAGATTTTAATGTTAGTTCAAGAAAACTTCAAAGATCGGTTTTATGCCGCAAAAAGGCTTTTATTCTGTTTTAACATGTATTATAAACTCAACTGATGTCTTCATTTTACTGATTGAATCTCCTTAAGCTAGATTCATACTTGACTCGCCGCGCAGCGCGCGAGGGTGCGCGCTCCAAAAGTGACGCAATTTCACAGTCCCCGCCCCTGCGCGTTGGCCCCGCGCAGGGGATTAGCGCGTGCCGTGCACCTCTGAATTTTTGAAACTCCGCAAGCCCTGCGCGCGCGCGGTGGGCGCTACGATTTGATTGACAGGTCCTCACCGACAGCCTTCACCCTCTTCACGCCGGAGCCTGCAGCTGTTTGCGCCGCTGTGGTCGTGGAGACGGAGTCGCGACGCATGGAGGAATGTTTTGTGACACAAAATGTATTAAATCCATGCATTAAAACCGCAAATAAAGACAACAGTTCAGCACGCGAGCAGAAAGCTATTTGTTTTTGTTGTGTGACGTCAAACAGTTCTTCTTCTACGGTAGATTTCTTCTTCTACACCTTTCTTGCAACATATGCACAGGTTTTAGAGGGTACTGCCTTCTGCTGGTCCGTAAAAGAACAGCACTTTGCCATGCGCCGCCGTGCGACAACTATAAACACCGAGGCGACACTGTAAATGCATTTTGCCGCACGGCACAGTGCACGCGCAGCGCGCGCGCTCCAGCCTGCGGACCAAAGCACGAGTCTAACTCAGCCTTTAGACCATAGAACGTTCAACTTTGTTAAAAAAAATAGATATTCACGCAGGACTTTCCAAAAATTGAACATAAATATCCGCATCAGCACTGAATCTGCAGCCGTCACTCACCAGTGTTGCCAGATTGGGCGGTTCACCGCGATTTTCCTTCTGACTTTTGCGGGTAAAGAGTGCTTTGGGTGGGTGGGACTCTATCTGGCAACACCGGTCACACCGGTGTTTACACAAGTGTGTCTTTACATTCGGGGCAGCGTCGGCAGCGCCGGGACCCTCCATCAATGTAGAGGCGTCTGCGGCACCGGGACCCTCCATCAGTAGTTGGGGCGTCTTCTATAGCAACTTCATCCGGCGAAGCCATGCTGTCCGTGACGCTGACTTGCTAGGGGCTGCTAGCATTAGCATTAGCGACTCGCGAGACAACGTTACCTCTCAACGAGAGATATCGCGGGAGTTTAATATTGCGAGATCTCGTACAACGAGATCTCGTTACACCCCTAGTTATTTGTGTATTTTAACTTATTTGTTTTTGAAGAATATTTTACACTTCATCGAAACTATCTCGTTGTCGTTGTATTTGTTTTAATAGTGTGCGATAGAGGAGCAACGCATGGATGCCTGGTTGGCTTAGTGGTCTAACAGATTACCTCGAATGTGGGATATCTGGGTTCGATTCCTGGTCTCGGAAATTTTTGTGGTATTAATTTCTTTTTTTTAAGCCTTTTGTTTTGGATAAATCGGGTGGAATAGATAAATACATCTACATGTTTATTCTTTGTTGTTGCTTGGTTTATGTTGTTGGCTAGAGTTTTAGTTTGTTTTAGGTTGTTGCTGGAGGAGGCGTGAATGCAGCACAACCCCCAACCTCCTCCCCACGCCTGCTGCCTAAAACAAACTAAAACTCTAGCCAACAACATAAACCAAGCAACAACAAAGAATAAACATGTAGATGTATTTATCTATTCCACCCGATTTATCCAAAACAAAAGGCTTAAAAAAAAGAAATTAATACCACAAAAATTTCCGAGACCCGGAATCGAACCCGGGTCTCCCACATTCGAGGCAATCTGTTAGACCACTAAGCCAACCAGGCATCCATGCGTTGCTCCCCTATCGCACACTATTAAAACAAATACAACGAGATAGTTTCGATGAGGTGTAAAATATTCTTCAGAAATAAATAAGTTAAAATACACAAATAACTATTGCCATTCCAAAAACTATAATATGCTTTATGATTTGTTCTTTGTTCGACTGCCCCTAGTGGTCTGGAGCACTTCCGTTGTAGCTTTTCTATTTGCAGCTCGTTCTGTTTGCAGGTCGTCCCCTTTGGGAGCGCGACTTATCTTTTGCAGTGCGCCTCATCTGTTGGAGCGCTGTTTTCATTTTGATGCGTGTTTCAACTTTTGGAACGCTGTTGTTTTCATTTTGATGCGTGTTTCAACTTTTGGAACGCTGTTGTTTTCATTTTGATGCGTGTTTCAACTTTTGGTACGCTGTTTTTTTTTTCGGCGTGCTGTTCTGTTTTAGCTGCGCGTTTGCACCCCTCGGCCACCGTAGTCCGGGCAAAAAGTTATATTATGATATGCTAATTTCATGACGTAATACGTCAGGGCACCCTGCCCCCTTAACAACCGAGCGCTTCAAACAACCAAACCGAACTGCTCCCCTCCACCTGTCTGTACTGGTTAACGCTAATTAGTAACACACAATACTAGCTAGCTAAAATGATAAAAACGAACAACGCGCGTCTCAGCTTCTCTCCATCCAGCTCTAAACTGCAGACAGACCGCTCGTCCCCCCCACCCCTCTCTGAGCAGCCTGCAGGCTGTGTCTCCCTCGCTCTAACTGTTGTTACAAACACGCACAGCTCAAATGTCTCTTGAGTTCCACAGTAGGTCCACAGACCAAGAGGCAGGTGATCAGAGACAGATCAGTCAGATAAATGAATCATTCTTGCATGAATAGATGAAGCTGAAACACCAGCAAGCTTCAGGGTCAGCTGATCACCTTGTTACAAGTTCTGGAAGTTACAGCTCATTTAAAGGCAACATATATTTTGTTGTAGGTTTCATTCATGCTCAACACATCTTAAGCTTCATTTTATTTAGTTGTTTTAGGAAACTACACCTGCACTTTAGTTTTGTGGTGGATTTTGTTGATCTATATTTTGTGCAGACTTTTTCAATCTAAATAACAGATCATTTTTATTTATTTATTTTTATACTTGGAGACTGAATACTTTACTAAATAAAGTAATTTCAGTAAAGTTACCCCTTGGTGTTTTTTAAAAATTTATATAATACTGCAAAGCAACATGTTAAGTGAATTTTGTCAAATAAATGAATTAGATTTCTGTTTATTTTATTTTATTTTTTATATCACGAAATTTATCGTTATCGTGTTAATGCTCTGGAATATCACAATATAATTTTTGAGCCATATCGCCCACCCCTACCTGGTATAAGAAAAAAAACATGTTTTGTAGATTAGGTATATACCGGTAGTTTAGAGACAAAGTAGAATTAGATTAAACTGATGGATCAGATGAGAAATTGAAACTACCGTAGAAGATTCTGATAAATGCATTTATAATTTGTTTTCTCATAAAAAAAATTTAATTAGTTTGGTGCCAAGTTTTTTTTTTCTCCTTCTCCTAAACTACTGTATGCCACTCGTTACAGTTCATCCCTGTTCTGTCAAGGCACATGTTGTTTTGTATTTCAGATATAAGCTCAGTAGTTTCTGGTTGTAAATGTACAGCACAGACCCCCTCCAGGAGGAAAACGAGTGTTTCTGTCATCGAGCTGCTTCTTGTCTTTGCAGCAGGCCAGTG
The DNA here is from genome assembly GCA_038048925.1 of Garcialebias charrua. Lineage (NCBI taxonomy): Eukaryota > Metazoa > Chordata > Actinopteri > Cyprinodontiformes > Rivulidae > Garcialebias > Garcialebias charrua. Next base: position 6,942 of record JBBPBX010028332.1, read on the forward strand.
AAAGTCGCTCTGATCTGTTGCTATGCAGAACACAGCGAACACTCAAAACGCTTCGCTTTGCTCCAGAGGAGCCGCGTGATGAGATTTAAATTAATTCTGCGACAGTCCGAAATTCTGCCTCCCATCTCCCCGCCTGCTGGGACACGCCGTGATTGTGGCGGTGCTTCTCAAACACTCGAGGCCCGACTCGCGCTTTGTCCTCCTCGCTTGTGGATCAGGCAGTCACGATGGGAGAACCCGCTCTCAGAACCAGACGGAGATGGAGGAGCACGCCCCACAGAGCCAAGAGAGCAGTGTGCACGCTCGCCTCTTCTCCCAATGTTCTCCAAATAAATCTGATGGACCTGCAGGGCTTCTGGGTCACATAATGAAATAATAATTAGCCTCCATTAAAGTCCACCACATTGATATTTGTTCATGTTGTCCAGGAGAGTTTTAGCCTCACATCTGATCAACTTTGTGACATTTACTTAGAAATTAAACGACTCCCAACTATTTCTTAACTTTGTCGGGCACTTTTCCAGCAGTTACCATAGTGATGCATAATAAGAAATCAGTTTTGAAATCACTGCATTGAAACAAACATCAGTCATTCTAAATTTAGCCCCTGTTATCAACAATAACAAGCTTTTCTTTATATAAATTATCAGTTAATTTATTTATTTTGTAAACTCTAGGTTTTGCATGTGCCACTGTGTGTCCTGTGCACCTTGAGATTACATTAATGGGAAGCAGAAACAGGGAGTGAGTGTAGTGTGCTGCTGTGACTCATCTGTTGTGCGTCGTTGGCTCCTGGGCGCTGTTTGGAAACACGTCCGTCCAAACGGACCCATCATGTCTCTGAGACGTCGGATCATCTGCCCATCTTCATACATTAGAGCTGCTCAGTTGGAGCGCAGGCTCGTATCGACCACCGACGCGTTCTCCCCGCTACGGTCAGCGTGTTCAGACCTCATTACTGTCACTGCTGATAAATTAATTTGCTGCCTTGAAGTATTACCTAATTTTTATTTATTTATTGGGGGGTGGGGGAGTAGTTTATTACAGTTCAGCAGCCAGCCAAACAACAGGAAGGCACAACCTGACAGACGCCCAAACAAGAGGCTGCCAGGCTGAGTATTCATACAAGTTTAATGAGCATCCAGACAGTCGGGAGTTTGTGGCTCAGGGACAGACTACACACACACACACACACGCACGCACGGGCTGACTTGGTTAGACACACAAATGGAACAGGTGGGAGTCAGTAGGATGTGAGTTACAAACAGAGCTCCAGTTCTAGTTTAAAGTCAACAATGAATGAACTTTTAGTTTTTGCAGAATCAGTTTATCAGGTGGAAGTTCTGATGCGAGGTCTGAAATGTTTAAGAACCACTCGGTTCGGGCCCAGACGTAAACTTCAGTCAACAATCTCAGCTGCTGGACTTATTATTGTGTGAATGTTTATGAAGCAGTCACTCTATTGTGATCCGTTTTCTTTCTATATGTTTTTCAGCATCTTCTCGTTCCACAGTTTTTGAGCTATTTCAACAACTCGTATCAAAACGTTCAGCTCTTTCAGGACAGTGACTTTTTGTATTAGTGCAACTTTAGCTTTTTGAAATATTTAGCCTTTTCTGTCATTTTTTTCCTCATAGAAAATGAATTGAACTCATTTTACATCCTTCAAATCTTTAGATCTGTTTACAGCCTTTTACTGCTCCTTTCACATTTTGTTCTGTTTCAGCTTCTTCCAGCTTCATTGTGCAAAAAATAAATAAAATTAAACTATTTTCAGCAAATTTCAGCGCTTTTTTCCAGCTCTTTTGTGCTTTTTTCAGATTGTTTCTGCTAACATTTTTGTGCTTCTTCTAACTTATTTCTGCTAATTTCAGTTTTTATGCTCCTTTCAGCTTATTTCTGTAAGTTTCAGCTTTTTGTGCTGTTTTAGCTACTATAGTTGTATCTTTTTTGCTAGTTTAAGCTTTTTCAGCTAATTCCACATTTTTTGCACTCATTTGAACTTTTTTCAGCCTCATTCAGGTAAAATGTGCTTTCCACTTCCTTCTTGTAATATCAGACTCTTTCTGCCTTTTTAGCTACTTTTCAGCAGTTTTTTTTGTTGTTGCTTCTTTCAGCCTAAAAGGGGCCGAGATGGTGTAGAGGCAGGGCAGCCGGCTCAGGACCAGAAGGTCCCAGGATCGATCCCCGGTCACGGCATACCTCATTGTGTCCCTGGGCAAGACACTTAATCCCGAGTTGCTCCCGGTAGGACAGGCTGCGCCTTGCATGGCAGTCTACCGCTACCGGTGTATGAATGTGTGTATGAATGGGTGGATGGTTGGTACTGTAAAGCGCTTTGGGGCCCCTCAAAGGGGGCTGGAAAGCGCTATATTAGTAAGCTCCATTTACCATTTAAATGGGAAAACGTTCCTTCTGCTAATTTTAAGCTTGTTCTACCTTTTTAGATTTTTTTTAGCTAATTTCAGCTGTTTTCAGGTAAATTCAAGTTTTTCTTGGTAATTCCTGCTACTTTCAGCCTAATTAGGCTTTCAGCTAATTTCAGCTTGGTTTTAGCAGATTATGGATGGATGGATGGATGCATGGGTGGGTGTTGGATGGATGGATGGATGGATGCATGGGTGGGTGTCAGATGATGGATGGATGGGTGGGTGGATGGATAGATGTTGTCTGTGATCATGTCACCTCAGCAGCAGTGTTTTTCCCATCACTCCCAGCATGCTCTAGCTGCAGGCGTCCACTCTTCAGACTGGTCATATCATCAGCACCGCCATCGAGGACACGTTCCTGCAGGAACCACAAATAAAAGAAGGACAAAACTTCACATCAGCTGAGCAGGATGTAGGATGCTTGCTCAAAGTAGCAGAAATTACAACAAAAAACTTGATAACATTATCTAAATATGCAACAAAAAAAAACTGGCAGAAAAGGTATTACAAGCTTAAATTAGCAAATATTTATATGATTAAACTTATAATAGGGTGAATATCAAATATTGTTTTATTTTGATTATTACAGCTGAAACCACTGATGATCAGCTATGAAAATGTAGTGGTTATTTAGACAGAATTTGGGTGAAATTTTGCACATAACGTTAGAATAAACAGAGAAAATAAAACAGATGCTTCAAAGGGACTCATCTTTTTTAAACTATAAGTAATGTTGAATAATTATTAGATGGATACATTAATTAAAGCAGTACCAATCAGTGCTCTGTGGACAACGTGAACAGGTTCCATGACGTCCTCCTCTGTCCTGAAACGTTGCGGCTTGCCACCTGCTTCCTCGTTGGTAAGGCTTCATAAATACGGCTGCAGACATAAATTAGAACCTGCTGTTTATTGTTTAACCCCCTGAAATAACTTTGGCTTCCCAAACTGACTAAAAATCGCTCTACTCTTCACTCAGTTTGCTAAATTCGTCCGGTTCTGTATCGGCCGCCATGTTGTTTACAAAGTGCGCACTGAGCAGAGGCTCATCTCATTACGTCACGTGACCTTTTGCGGAAGTTCTCGGATTTCTGTGGGCGTGTCCCAGCGAGAAAATTACCATAACTTGTAATGAAATTTTAATATATTTACAATTTATTTTGCAAAAACGAACATAGTTCAATGATAATATATATATATATATATATATA
>JBBPBX010028332.1:11305-36646 GCA_038048925.1 Garcialebias charrua
AGGAAAAAGCTGAAGCTATCATCCTCCAGCAGCCTCACAAAGCCTCCAGCTTCTCTAACAGTGGTAGGATCAAACTGTCCTGAGTCCCTGATGGTTTCAAAACACTGGAGCAGTTTTTCTTTGTGTTCAAAAACAGTGTTCACAGCTCGGCTGTGGAAGTTCCACCTCACTGTGCTTGCTCTTGGAACTCTGTGGGCCACCACTTCATCGAGAATACTGGTTCTCTTTGGCGATCTTGAAAAAAAGCCGGAGAATCCAGCCAGGTCTGAGAAGAAAATATTCACTTTTGAGATATGGGAAGTCACCTGCTGCATGATAAGATTAAGCTGGTGAGCATAGCAGTGAATGTAGTGTGCATTTACATAGACATCTTGGATCTTCTTCTGTACACCACCTGTGGCTCCTCTCATGACACTCGCACCATCATATGCTTGTGAAATGAGCTTGCTCTTCTGGTCATCAGGGAGAATGGAGCTCAACCTTTCCAGAATAAAAATAATAACCTTTCAAATAATTATATAATCACTGTTTCATAACATGAAAAATTCAAACTATTTAATGCTTAAATCTTTCTGCTACTTGATTTATTTAAGTTTAGTGTCTTTGAAACAACAGCACAACTTATAATGAAACTAAAGTTTAACTAAACTAAACTAAAACTAAAGTTTATTTATTCATTCAGATTTATTCATCAGAAAATTTGCAACTGCTGCTAAACGAAACGAGACAAAAGTTAACTAACACAGACAGACACTCTGAGGAGTAAACAGTTCATGAGCTGAAGATGGACAGACAGGAGTCGTCTTCACACATTCGGGTTTATAACTAGCAAGTAGCAACTTTTATAATGTTGCAGACAGTACACCACAACCATGAGCACAGCTACTAGCTACTGTGACTGACTGCAACAACCACCGTCCCACACACACCACCATGTCCCGAACACAGATGAAAACAGCTCAAACTTTGCTCATGTGTGCTCAGCGATTTATTAAACTCACTAATTATTACTTGCTTACCTGTGTAGAAAGGCACCATTAATAATTACAGCTGTTTCAACGTCGCTACTCGCTAGTTGTCCGTGTGATGATCAGGTCTGACTGTAAACAGAGGGAATCCCCCGCTCCCCCCCTCCTTGGCTCGAACCGGAAGTGCTGTCGATCCGTGGCATAAGAGACAGTCCAGGCTCGAGGGCGGGGGAAAATGCGACCTGTACAGTCCAAAAGTTTTGTACAGATGGGACATAAACTACGGCCGCTAGCGGCGGCTAGTTATAATTAGATTCAATGGAAAAGCATGGGAAAAGCCCCCAGGCGGCGCCGAGCGGGGAAACCGGAAGTACGTCACTCACAATCAGAAAACGTTTTTTGAAACAAACAAAACAATCATTACTCATAAAATATTTATCCTACACAACTAAAAACATATATGCATGCATTTCGAAATATTTTTATTTTATTATTTCACTTTTATAAAAAAAAAAAAAAAAATCTTCAAATGGTGAAGAAGAAAAGCTGCAGTTCCAAGGAGGAGCGGCGCCCCTAGCGCCCTCTAGTGGCGGCCGCCACTGACCCAGATCCATAAAGTGAACCGGTTACTTTAGTGACTCATTAGACTGACCCAGATCCATAAAGTGAACCAGGTTACTTTAGTGACTCATTAGACTGACCCAGATCCATAAAGTGAACCAGGTTACTTTAGTGACTCATTAGACTGACCCAGATCCATAAAGTGAACCAGGTTACTTTAGTGACTCATTAGACTGACCCAGATCCATAAAGTGAACCAGGTTACTTTAGTGACTCATTAGACTGACCCAGATCCATAAAGTGAACCAGGTTACTTTAGTGACTCATTAGACTGACCCAGATCCATAAAGTGAACCAGGTTACTTTAGTGACTCATTAGACTGACCCAGATCCATAAAGTGAACCGGGTTACTTTAGTGACTCATTAGACTGACCCAGATCCATAAAGTGAACCAGGTTACTTTAGTGACTCATTAGACTGACCCAGATCCATAAAGTGAACCAGGTTACTTTAGTGACTCATTAGACTGACCCAGATCCATAAAGTGAACCAGGTTACTTTAGTGACTCATTAGACTGACCCAGATCCATAAAGTGAACCAGGTTACTTTAGTGACTCTGTGGTGTCAGTACGGGTGCGAACCATAGACATTAATACTTCTGTGGCGGCAACTAATGAGCCCCTCCCCCCCGTTCTTCTTCTTCTTTTCTTTTATGGCGGTTGGCAGACCAACTGTAAGGTGCATTACTACCACCTATTGAGCTGGAGTGTGGACGGAGATAAACAGGAAGGAAAAAACTAATTCTGTTAAATTAATTTAATAACTCAACTAAATTCTCTCTATTAAGTTTGTATTTTTCAAGAAAATAATAACTTGATCTTTAACTTTACTGATATCCCTACTAAAAACATCCCTAATTGTAAATTTTATATTCATTTTATTCATTTATTTTTGGAAATGCATTATTTCTGTTTCATTTCCTGGACATTCCATAAAGACATGTTGAACCGTTCCAGGGAAATTGCTGGTGCCCATGTCACATAGACCTGTTGCATACTTTCTAATTATTTTTAAGAGATTTATTAAAGCCTGTGTGTCCTATTCTAATGCGAGTAAGTTCCTGTTTCTTCCTGCTTTCCTTGTATATCCTACCTTTTTATGAATGTTGTGTAAATGTCTTCCTGTATCAGTAATGTCCCAGTGTTCCTGCCATATTTTCTTAATATATTTATTTATTATCTTTTAACATTCAACTTTACATAAATATTCACTCATTTTCATCACTTCTTCTTCCAGACCGGTGTCACACGGCTCTGCTTCTTATTTTCTAACTCATGGGGCGGCCGCAGCGGACTATTCAGCCAATCATAATAATAATAATAATAATAATGAATTTAATTTATAATGCACTTTTCATTCATAAAAATCTCAAAGTGCTACAAAGTGCAACAAAAGCAAAAATCAAATAAAACAGTGATAAAATCAAGTAAAATCAATAATAATATCAACTAAGATCAAAGATAAAATCATGTGGAGGCAGAATAGGCTTGATTAAAAAATAAATAAATTAAACAGTGATAAAATAAATTAAAATCAATAATAATATCAACTAAGATCAAAGATAAAATCATGTGGAGGCAGAATAGGCTTGCTTAAAAAGAAAAGTATTCAAGCCGTTTTTAAAGCTTCAGTATGTAGCTTTTTTTATGAACATATTTCTTCACTCTGTCACTACCTCCTGACAGACTGATGTTAGCCAGGTAATCTCTGAAAAAAAAAAAAAAAAAATTGTCCCCTTGCTTCTCCAGGTGGTAAATAAGCATTTCTAAAAAGAAAAGGTGACCCACCATTTTCCAGCCAATAAAAACAGAGTTTGTAACCAGCCAATAAAAACAGAGCTTGAATTTGAATCAGCCAATAAAAACAGAGCTTGAATTTGAAATTCAACAGACCACAAGGGGGCAGAGCCACATATGGCTCTGAGGGGGAGGGATCAGAATGCTTTGCCTGTTGAAAATATTTCTAAGTTCTGCAGTTCTACAGAAACTGCATACTGAACCTTTAAAGTCAACCAGTGACTGTGGAGCTCTCAGGTAGTCAGGGAGGGAGTTCCATAGGCGGGGGACAGCCACACAGAATGCCCGGTCTCCCATGGTCCTTAATTTGGTTCGAGGAATGTGAAGGAGATTACTGTTCTGTGATCGTAGAGACCGGGTGGATGAATATGGTGCAAGAATGTCCTTTAGATAAGTCTGGTGAAGTTCCGTGTAAGCATTGGTTAATTTGTTTTCTCATAAAAATCTTTTAATTACCGTAGTTTGATGCTAAGTTGTTTTTTTCTCCTTCTCCTAAACTATGCCACTCATTACAGTTCATCCCTGGTCTTTCAAGGCACATACTGTATTTTTTTGTATTTCAGATATAAGCTCAGTAGTTTCTGGTTGTAGATGTACAGCACAGACCCCCTCCAGGAGGAAAATGAGTGTTTCTGTCATCGAGCTGCTTCTTGTCTTTGCAACAGTGAAAGTTGCTCTGATCTGTTGCTATGCAGAACACAGCGAACACTCAAAAGTCAAAACGCCTCGCTTTGCTCCAGAGGAGCCGCGTGATGAGATTTAAATTAATTCTGCGACAGTCCGAAATTCTGCCTCCCATCTCCCCGCCTGCTGGGACACGCTGTGATTGTGGCGGTGCTTCTCAAACACTCGAGGCCCGACACGCGCTTTGTGCTCCTCGCTTGTGGATCAGGCAGTCACGATGGGAGAGCCCGCTCTCAGAACCAGACCGAGATGGAGGAGCACGCCCCACAGAGCCAAGAGAGCAGTGTGCACGCTCGCCTCTTCTCCCAATGTTCTCCAAATGAATCTGGTGGACCTTCAGGGCTTCTGGGTCATCTAATGAAATATTAATTAGCCTCCATTAAAGTCCACCACGTTGATATTTGTTCATGTTGTCCAGGAGAGTTTTAGCCTCACATCTGATCAACTTTGTGACATTTACTTAGAAATGAAACAACTCCGAACTATTTCTTAACTTTGTCGGGCACTTTTCCCGCAGTTACCATAGTGATGCATAAGTCAGAGTCAGAGAGTCAGAGAGTCTTTATTGTCATTTACACCGCANTATGTATGTATATATATGTATGTATATATATGTATGTATATATATGTATGTATATATATGTATGTATATATATGTATATATATATATGTATATATATGTATATATATATATGTATGTATATGTATGTATATATATGTATATATATGTATATATTAGGGCTGGGCGATATGGAAAAAATCATATATCACGATATGGACTTTTTTATATCACGATAACGATATATATCACGATATATACAACACGATGTGTGTGTGTGTGTGTGTGTGTACAGGAAAAATTTGGACCAAAGTTTTTTTATTTTATTATTTTACTACAGATAGTTACAATTATAAGAATGTGAACAAAAAGAACAAGGAAATTTGGACCAAAGTAGAAACTAGATCTACCTAAGATCTACCTTAATTCAAGGAGTACGATTATGGAATGACTTAATGACAAATGTTAAGGAAGCCAAATCATTCCTTGTATTTAAGAAACTGTTAAAAAGTATCTAATTTAATGTGTGATATATGTGAATTGAAAATTGACTGAGTTATTTACTTATTTTGTTATTATAGAAAATATTGTTTGAACTGTTATTAGATGAATAAGGAGCAGATTTAATAAGATTTATTCTTCATCTGCTACCTTTCATTTTATTTTTTTTCTATTATGAATACGTTAATTGTTGTATTTCATATTATAAAATGAATAAACTAACAAACAAACAAACAACTCCTTTTCTACTTTGGTCCAAATTTTTCCTGCAGGTGGCGGTAAAACAACAGCTGCTAATGAAACTCACGAAGAAGAAATCCGCTCTGAAGTTTGAGTAAACAAAGCAAGAAACAGAAAAGAGAAAACGTTGCGTTTGATTGCGGTTCTGTTGTGTCTCTGGTCTGTTTTGTATTGGTTAACTGGACCCGAGTTCGGACTCGGTTGGACTCTGGGTTCGTGTCCTCTGGACCCATTTTGTCTCCGAGTTTCAGCGGAGCGAAATAATGGAAGCTAACAAGGTGAGCTTCCCCCTCTTTTTGGTAAAAGTTATTCTTCTTGGGCTGCCTGTGCAGCTGTTTTCTCCTTGTTGAGACACCGGCTTCATGCGCCTGCGGCTCTGTTGCTCTCGAGTTTAACAACGTAAAGCATGTGTCGCAAACCCGCGCGTGCGTCAAACATAAAGCAGCGCCGTCATCTCGCAAAACCCCATATGAAGCTTCTTTGCGACAGTTATTTTTTTATTCTTATTTATCACGATAGAGACGATAGAAGGAAAGTAGCACGATAGACACGTTTCTATCGTCCCCACGATATATATCGTCATATCGCACAGCCCTAGTATATATATATATATATATATATATATATATATATATATATATATATATATATATATATGTATATATATGTATATGTATATTATATATATATATATATATATATATATGTATATATATATATATGTATGTATGTATATATATGTAGTGCAAAATGATTTATAGTTAAAACATGATGTCAGTGCAGCTTTAAGCTTTTTCTGTTATTTCAGCTACTATTTAGCCGTTTTATGCAAATGTTAGTTTTTTCAGCTAATTCCATATTTTTTAATTCCTTTCAGCTCTTTCCACTTCCTTCTAGTAAGTTAAGCTTCTTTCTGCTTTTACGGCTACTTTTAAAAAAATGTATTTTTGCTAATTTTAGCTTTTTTTTGCTGATTTCCTTATTTTGTGCTCATTTCTGCTTATTTAAACCTAATTCAGCAAATATGTGTTCTTTCTGCTTTCTTCTGCTAACTTAGGCATGTTCTTTCATTTCAGCATGTTTTTTTTAAGCTAATTTCAGCTGTTTGTCAGCACGTTCTTCAGCAATAAGCATTCACACTGCATTTTCGCAGGAAATGCAATTTCTCTAGTTCACACTTGTTTTTCTCGTGATGCTGTCCGATGCGTCCCTGCAGCCAGCAGCAGGAGAGCAGACCCCCACTTCTGAAAATATTGAGATCAAGGCTGTTGGTGTTTCTCCAGGGTTCACCCGTTTACACAGGCTTTTCTCTCTGTTTGAGGACGCACACGTTTGACTGCCGCAGCACAACCCCACAGAGTGTTTGTGTGGATATGGATAATATTTTGTACGGTGGTGTTTGTTTGTGTAAAGTCAGGCTCAGATTCTCGTGCATTTCAAAATAGCAGTGACTCAGTAACAACTTCTCTCTTATGTAAGCCAGCATTTGATGATCTCCTCCTTTGACACACTCGGTCCTCGCCAGAGAAGTCGCTCTGACTAAAGACGTTGCATAAAGGACTTGCTCGTCCTCGCTCGGCTCTGCCTGTGTGGATTCACTGCAGGAGTGAAACGTCCAGCTACAGCTCCGTGCTTGTTTCTGTTGTGCCCCGCCTGTCGTCACTTCAGAAGTGTTCAGACTGGTTTCTCTCTGTGTGGCAGCTGGAGATCAGCAGGTCATAAAACACGGCACCTCAGATGTGTCGTCTTGTTCCTTCTCGCCAGATGTTTGCTTAAATTTAGCAACCCCGCTTCAGGAGATGCTGAAAGAAAGTCGTACAAAACTCACTACGTTTCCTAAACTACCAAAACAGCCAGCCTAAAAGTAACAAACCATTCTGTTTGGATAAATGTCTGATTTGTTTTCCTGCCTCCTGAGGACTCCTGGGTGCAGCCGGGCGACTCCTGTGTGCATCAGCCAATGACATGGATGTAGCTGCCGCGCCGCCACAGCTCCACATCCACTGTTGCTATAGCAACGCCATGATAATGAGGCTGCATTCTGATGATGCCTCAGTGGGATGTTCGAGGAGTTGAGAGATCTCGGGACAACGAGTCGACTAGCGGATGACGGCGTTCAGAGTGACGTTTGGTTCACGCGGAGCCGTTTGGAGAGGTCCCGGTCAAGCGTGTGACTCTTTGATGTGGTTGTAAAGTGAGCGCACGGCTGCCAGAACAGCTTCAGGCCTCACGAGCCAACTCTCAGCCTAATTGTTCGGGAAGCATTAGATCTGCTCGTGTTTACTGATAAGATCCGTGTAATGAAGTGGCGACGTGAACAAGAGATTTTAATTCAAATGTTGAACGTGTCGTCTTGTGCTCGGTGTTTTGTGAACCTCATTACGCCCTGATAGAAGAGCACTACTGCTGCATCGCGTCGTGTGAATGTGAGGATAAAGCTTGTGCGTGTGAGGCATCTGGAATATCAATAGATCTCTGTGGTTGGATAAGCTCCTGTCAACTCATTAACCTGTAAAAAGATCTGAGACAAGTTTCCTCTGCTCACTTCATGAGAGCTCATCTGCTAAACTCACTGAAGCTGCTTTCTTATTCCAGTTGTTCATTCTGTTCACACTGTGCAGCAGAAGCAGCTGCTTTACTGGTTCATAGCTCTGAGAACAACCTTCTGTTACAGCAGACACGTCAGCTTCATGTATGTTCAGACCAACGCCTTAAAGAACTGACGAATGTGCAGACGAGACGAGCGTAACACACGTACAGACTGGACGGATCTGTCACACTTTGACTCCTGGGGCCGACATGGGGTAGAGGTAGGGCAGCTGACCTGGGACTAGAAAGTCCCAGTTTCGACCCCCAGCCATTCCCACATGTTGTGGTGTCTCTGAGCAAGACACTTAAAGTGTGGCTGACATGATTTTTTTACTATGCATAAAATTGCTCAATATATATATATTTTTAATCATTTAAATATGTTCGTTTTTGCAAACAAAATGATAAATCAGTTTAATTTTGCTTTAAAAGGGATTTTAATCTTCGTGCCGTGTTTATTCATGGTAAATCCGATTACACGCGAATGCACCATCTGTGACGTAAAATCGGGCAGAGGGCTACGTCTCTTAAATAGCGGACAATTTAAAACCCGCCAAATTTAGTCAAAGTCATCTTTATTGTCAGAACTGCAATATGTACAGGACATACACAGGATTGAAATTGCGTTTCTCTCAGTCCCTCGGTGCAACAGTAACCATTTAAACACTAAAACACTGAAACATTTAATAAACATAAGCATAAAATAGTAAAAGTGTAACACTGTCCTGAGTTTTTGCATAGTAGTATAAAAGTATGAAAATTTACACCAACACTAAAACACTAAACATTTAATGAACATAAGCATAAAATGAAATAATAAAAGTGTAATACTGTCCTGAGTTTTTGCATAGTAGTATAAAAAGTATAAAAAGTATATCTATAAAATAAACTGAAGGTTCTAGCATTGACATTTGCAAAGAGTGGCAAAGCAGCATATGAGTTAATGTACACAGTATATGTATGAGGTAGTTGATGTTGGTATAGAGGCAAAGTGGCATATGCAGTAAGGCACATTGGGCATCCTTAAATAAGGCTAGTCAGAGAATACTGTATATGTATCAGCAGTAGTGTAGATATAAAAGTAGTGTAAATGTAAACGGTAGTAATTTAGCAATCGAAGTGAATATTTGAGCTATTTGTCTTCAGTTTGGGAAGCCGAAAATAGTTCGGGTGATGGAAGAAGAAACAGCAGGATCTAATTTAGGTCTGCAGCCGTATGAGACTTACCTTCAGGTGGAGCGAGGGGGGCTCCGAGGGGTGCAGCTTTGTTGCATTCTAGACAAAGTATTTCATCTTTTGGGAAAACGAAAAGGCTCACTTGTCCACTGATGATATTAGAACACCCAAATGCGACACAACGTAACAGCATTTTTCAAGTTTAAAGAAAAAAAAACGCAATCTGCAGGCGAGCAGCAGACACACGCAGACTGCCTTCGCCCGATTTTACGTCACAGATGTTGCATTAGCGTGTAATCGGATTTCCCGTGAATAAACACGGCGCAAAGTTTAAAATCACTTTTAAAGCAAAATTAAATTGATTTATCATTTTGTTTGCAAAAAACTAACCTATTTAAATGATAAAATATATAGATTTTGAGCAATTTTATGCATAGTAAAAAAATCATGTCAGTGAGGCTTTAATCCATAATTGTTCCCCGGGTGCTCACATAGCTGCCCACTGCTCCACCTGGCTGCATCCCAGGTGCTATGAGTTATATGCAGAGAGCTACCGGTAAGTTCTCTGTTCTATAGGAACATACAGTGATGACAATACCGTAGTCATCATATTCAGTGACGTTGACGATGATCGTTTGTCATCATCTGTATTTTGAGTTTGAATTTGTCTTGTATGTTTCTGTTTTCCTCCTCACCACTCGAATGAGGTGCCTGCAGCTGCAGAGCGTCTGCTCTGTTCAGGCTTTAAAGGGCTGCAGCAAACTGAAAACTGGCAGTCTGTTCATCTGCCGAGCATTTGGTGCAGCTCTAATGTTGTTTAAAGTAGAATAACAGTGGGTAGTGGCTAGTTGGTGCATGGTGTTCATGAGGGGGTCTCTTGGATGTTTGTGGTGATGCTCAGTTTCCTTATGTGACCTGCAGAGAAGTGCAGTCTTGTCACCCGAGTTGTGAACTTGTTCAAAAAACTTGTGCAATAGATTTTTTTCCTCAGAATAGTCAGATGAAATAGTCATTGCAGGAATCTTAAAGTGATCTGTAATAAAGCTGTAAGTCGACTTCTGCAGGAGCTCTCCTGAGGAAAACATCCAGGTGGATGTCCGGGGCTTTATGCATGAATGCTGCAAACACAGACTCATTCAGGTGATGCCCACATGTATCAAATTCTCATACGGTATGGAAAAATAAATAAAAAAGTTCCTTTGAGGTGCAGTGACTCATCTGTAGATGTCAACTATTAAATAAACTAACCTCCAAGCGTGCTCTTTATGAGCACATCAGACTCACGTGTCATTAAATTCCTCACTACTGTATTGGCATCTTGACATAATTTATGAGAGATCAGAGAGGAGGATCAAACATTAGACACCTGCATCTATCTGCATATTTAAGTAGAGGCGTGTCAGGGGAGGTGTCTGGTAAGGTATGCAGAAACATGCGTGTGTTTGATAACTCTGAATATTTCTTCTTTGCATCTGCACTTTTATTTATTTTGTCCCTACACCAACTTTCAGTAAGAAAACTTCACATTGATTCATATACAGTATAAGGCCTCATTTCTGAAAACCACACCAGTACTCGCTCATTAAAGTTTATTGAAAAATTCATCCAAATCTGCCCACATGCATTTTCATTTTAAAACATTTATTTTAGCAGTTTAAATCATGAATGTGGGGCGGTTGCCAAAGTCGCTTTAAGGCGAGCTGAAGGGGGTTTAATGTCAAAGTCAAAGTCAAAGTCAACTTTATTGTCAGATCTGCAATATGTACTGTACAGGACATACACAGGACCGAAATTGCGTTTCTCTCAGTCCCTCGGTGCAACAGTAAACATCTAAACATTGAAACACTGAAACATATAATAATAGACATAAGCATAAAATAGTAAAACTAACACTGTCCTGAGTTTTTTTTTTTTTTGCATAGCGGTGCAAGAGCATGAAAATCCACACCAACTCTAAAACTAAAACATTAAACATTTAATGAACATAATACTGTCCTGAGTTTTTGCATACTAGCACAAAAAAAAGAGTATAAAAAGTATAACTAAAATAAACTAAAGGTTTCTAGCATTGACATTTGCAAAGTGGCAAAGCAGCGTATGAGTCAATGTACACAGTATATGTATGAGGTAGTAGTTGATGTTGTTATAGAGGCAAAAAGTGGCATATGCAGTAAGGCACATTGGGCATCCCTAAATAAGACCGTTCAGAGCACACTGTATATGTACCAGCAGTGGTGTAGATATTAGAGTAGTGTAAATAAATGTAAACAGTAGTAATTACATGTAAGCAGTAGTAATAAAAGTAAACAGTATTAATAAATGTAAACAGAGAATGTAAACAGTATTATGATTATAGGCAGTGATGTAATACAGACATTAGTGCAAGTATGAGAATTAGTGCAAACTGTATGAGCACATGACCGAGAGTTTAGTGAAAAACTTTGTGTTGAGTGATAATGTGTGAGAAAGTTTTAGTGTTAAGGCAGTTCAAATGGGAGGGGGGGCAGAGCAGGCAGAGTGTTTAGCATTCTGACTGCCTGATGAACAGAGCTGTCTCTCAGTCTGCTGGTTCGAGCCTGGAGACTCCTCAGTCTCCTCCCTGATGGCAGTAGTCTGAAGCAGCTGTGTAGTGGGTGTGTGGGATCACCTGCCATGCGGTGGGCTTTCCGAGTGAGGCGTTTGCTGTGTAAGTCCTGCAGTGAGGGCAAGGAGGTGCCCACGATCTTCTCAGCTGCTCTCACAATGCGCTGGAGGCTCTTGCGGCAGGATGCAGTACATGCACCAAACCACACAGTGATGCAGCTGGTCAGGACACTTTCTATGGCACCTCTGTAGAAGGTGCTCATGATGGGGGTTGAAGCTCCAGCCCTTTTCAGCTTGCGGAGAAAGTAGAGACGCTGGTGAGCCTTCTTTGCCAGTGCTGCAGTGTTCCTGCTCCAGGACAGGTCCTTTGAGACGTGCACTCCCAGGAACTTGGTGCTGTCTACTCTCTCCACTGCGGTGCTGTTGATGGTCAGAGGGGCATGTTGGGCATCCTTCTTCCTGAAGTCCACAACAATCTCCTTTGTCTTCTCCACGTTGAGAGTGAGATTGTTGTGTCCGCACCACAAGGCCAGGCGGCTCACCTCGTTCCTGTAGTCCGTCTCATCGTTGTTGCTGATGAGACCCACCACTGTTGTGTCGTCCGCAAACTTGATGAAGTGGTTGGAGCTGTACGATGGTGTGCAGTCGTGTGTTAGCAGGGTGAATAGAAGGGGGCTCAGCACACATCCTTGTGGGGCCCCTGTGTTCAATGTGATGGTGCTAGATGTGTTACTCCCGACCCGCACTGTCTGTGGTCTCCCGGTCAGGAAGTCTAGCAGCCAGTTACACATTGAGGTGTTCAGCCCCAGACTGTCCAGTTTAAGGATGAGCTGTTGGGGGATGATGGTGTTGAATGCCGAGCTGAAGTCGATGAACAACATTCTAACATAGGAGTCCTTCGTGTCCAGATGTGTGAGAGCTGTGTGAAGGGCAGAGGAGATGGCATCGTCGGTTGAGCGATTAGGTCGGTATGCAAATTGGAAGGGATCCAGGGAGGACAGATGTGATGCTTTTCATGACTAGCCGTTCAAAGCACTTCATCAGGATGGGGGTGAGTGCTACTGGGCGATAGTCATTGAGGCATGCGGGCGTTGCCTTCTTTGGGACAGGGATGATGGTGGTGGCTTTGAAACAGGTGGGGACGATGGCCTGGCTCAGTGAGATGTTAAAGATGTCCGTGAAGACCGCTGCGAGTTCCCCTGCACAGTCCTTCAGCACACGACCAGGTATGTTGTCAGGACCAGAGGCCTTCCGGGCGTTAATCTTGATGAATGATCGCCTTACGCTGTCTGAGGACAGCGTCAGCACCTGGCCATCAGGAGAGGGGGGGAGTTTATGTGCTGGTGTGCTGTTACTTGCCTCGAACCGAGCAAAGAACTCATTCAGTTCATTCAGCGCAGAGGCTGAGCTGTCACAGGTCTGGGGGGGTGGTTTGTAGTTTGTGATGGTCTGTATTCCCTGCCACAGACTGCGTGTATCCCTGCTGTCCTTGAAACGGTGAGCTATTTTCCCAGAATACTGCTTCTTTGCCTTTCTGATGCCCCGGTCCAGGTTGTTTCTGGCTGCCCTCAGGCCCACCTGATGTGTGTGCAGATGTGCAGCAGAATAATGTGCAAGGCCAAGAAGCAGCGCTCACATAAATGGATCTTGATTTTCAAAAACACGCCACTCGCACATGCTTACTGGGACAATAGAAAATTAGATATTTAATTTTGCAATTTTGAATCTCAAGCCCATTGAACTAAAGCTTTTTGTTTTATATTCTTCACTAATTGCCCAACATAACATCATCCATCCGTTTGTCCGTTCATTAGCTTCCTGTACCTGTAAGTTCCTGTTCAGGCTCTCTGAGCTGGTGCCATTCTACAGTGGTCACTGGTAAATAATTGTTTATTAAGGGTTGTAGGGGCAGCTGTGGCTGAGTGGTTAGAGCAGTCTTCCTCCAATGGGAGAGTTGGGGATTCGATTCCACCAGCAGTCATATGTTGAAGTGTCCCTGGGCAAGACACTGAACCCCTCATTTAGACCTGTCGCAATAAACAATGAATCAATTAATCGCATTATGAATGAAAATTATCCATTTAATTTATCGGCTTTATCGTTTCTTCGTGTCTCTCTCTACTGAAGACACTGGATGACAAAAGGCTCAACTCCGGTGCTCTTCACTGACCACTCCTTCTCTCTTTCCTCTTGAAAATCTGCTTTAATCGTCCAAAATCGCGTTTTTGGATCGTTAAAAGCAGCTAAGCTGAGAAGCTACACTACGAGCTAAGCTAACAAGCCACGATTGAAGCCCGTGCCTTCGTATAAAAAGTTGTTTTTCTCTGTGAAAAGAAGCTGAGAACTTGTTTACTGATTTTTTTTTATTAAAAACTTTGTGTGAAAAATGCTATGCTAAAGCGCTCAAACCACACCGAGCGTCCGCCATTTTGAGAGCTGAAAAAAAGAGAGACAGCCGATGTCACGTCAAAGGACCTCCCTCTTAAGAGACACGCTGCTCGCTCCCTCACTATCCATCCTTCTGTTCGAACACTTATACTGCCATCCAGTGGTCAAAAAATGTACAACACACAAAAATGAACCAACATTCTTTCTTAAATGTGACAGTAATTACTAATTATTGTCACATTTCAAACAATATTATAATTTAGTGCAATAATTTCTGAGACAATTAATCACCCAGCAAAATGTGTCATTGTGACAGGCCTGCACTCATTGCCTCCGATGTGTGTCCCATCAGTGTATGAATGCAAACACGGATTAGTCTCTACAAATTCAGTTATCTTTGTAGAGATGTAGTAGATGCTGTATGAGTGTGTGTGTGGAGGTAAATGAGGACACAGATTGTGTTGTAAAGCTCTTTTAGTATCTTGATTAGATAGAAAGGTACCGTTCATTTACCATTAAGCAAGTTTGTACACAACCGTTATCTTCTTAAGTTTGTTGCCTCCACAGTATTTTGTAGAAAACATGTTGGAATTTTTATTTAATATTTTCCCCAAAAGTGTTTTTGCCAGAAACATCCATGTGGTGGTCTGAACACCAGCCGGCGGTCTGCTGTGCTGTGCTGTTTTTTTGTCAGCCATGTTTTTCACTCTGAGCCTCTGTTGCTCACCAGCCAGAGCTCTGGTTCTTTCAGGTTGCTGCTGATCCACATGTGGCTCTGTTGGGCTGCTTGACCCATTTTAACCACTTTATCTGGTTCATTCTGTGATACCAATACTGCACAGACCACAGGGGTGTTTGTTTTTCTTACTGATGCTTGTAAAAGTTCCCTCTTCTTCAAAAGTGTGAAACAGATTAGAAAGAATGGCTTTTACTTGGACTTTGTGCCATCATTGCATGCATCATACAAAGTAAAACGACTGTAGATGAATATGAAGACAGTAATTAATCATTTTTGTTTCTCATTCAGGCAGCATCCTGTCATGAAGTTCCAGAAGTTGAGCCAGCGTTGAAGTTGACGCTGTCAGCGAGTCCAGCCTACGCTGCACTACATCCACCTTCAACACACGTTCCCTTTTATTTTTTATTTTTTTTTTGTCACTCGTCATAGTTTCATCTCATGTGCTGAATCCAACCCCAGAAAGTTTCTGAAGCTCTCCAAATAAAGGCTTGGTCCTGTATCTGCAAGTAGTCCTTCTGGCTGCAGGTCAGCACCTCGTACTGCATTTTCTCAGTAGTCCTGCATCCTTGCACCTTGAGCCATCATTGAAACCACCGTAGCCACCTCCTTGACTGAGCACAAGTTCTTGGTGAGGACAGCTGTCCACCTGAGCTGCCGCCGTCATGTCCAGTCGACGTAAGGCTTCCACTCCCTGTATGATCCGGCCTGAGGTGACCCCAGTGGATCTGGATGATGAGGAGGAAGAGTCGCACGACATGCAGGTACTTTCAATTCAGGAAGTCAAAGTTCACTCATTTTTAAGGAGCTCTGTGGTGGACGTGTCATGGTATTAGGGGTGCGAATCTCTGTGTCTGGCGAATCGATTCGATTCCGATTTTCGGTGTCACGGTTCGATTCAGAAACGATTGTTCTATTGAAATGTTCATTAATTTAGCTTCAGTTATGTAACTGACAAGCTGAAAAGAATAAACAACAATGTAAACAAGCAGAACATTTATTTAAAACAATAATTTTAAGCTGAAAAGATTAAACAACAATGTAAACAAATGGAACATTTATTTAAAACAATAATTTTAGGTTCCTGACTGTATCAATTTTTTTTGTATCGTTTGATATTTATACCAAAAATGGGAACAAACAATACAGGAATGCGTACAATTCTGTAATTTAAATTACCAGTATTAGGTTAGCTTAGTTGCCTGGATTTCTCTAAACCAATAAAATAAAAATTTAGGAACAAATAATTCATCCATCTATCATCTTTACCCACTTCTTCCTTTTCAAGTCTCGGGTCACTGGTGCCCATGTCCAGCCATCACTGTGTGAGAGGTGGGGGACCCTGGACAGGTCTCCAGTCCATCACAGACAAATAATTCAAAATATATAAATATAAAAGTAAACAGACTTCAGCCTACCACACATAGTATATTAGCCTTAACTCAACATAAAATACAGACCACAGTTTTTTTTACCATATTGATTCATATTTAGTAAATAACAAAATTTCAAAACCTGTGCAAGTTCTGTAATTTTTAAACCATAAATTGTATCATTTAGAACTGGCTCCAGTCGATGTGTCTCATCTGGTCTCTCCAACCTGTTAAAAGACAAATTACATTAAGTTTGTTGTATAACTTGTCTATATAAGTTTTAGTATAATATGAGAAATAAAAATTACATTTGAGCTGCAGCTGCATCAGAACTTCTCCCATGTTATTCTTGTTTCATGCTGGAGCTGTGTGGACCTTTATAAGGAAGGAATAATGTACGTTGCTTCCAGCACATTAAAAATAAAAATAAACCCCTCAACGTCCACTGAGCTGTCTGCTCATAAATCATTTGTGATATAGCAGGAGATGAGTCGGATGCTTTCACTTCATTTTCCACATGTATTACTGTATTGTACTGCATTTCCAAAAATACTGTACTGTTATTTTATTTGACACTTCTTACAAACAACCATTTTCTTGTTAAGCTCTGTCATACCCCAGAACATTGTAGGATCTGAAATTATTTTTAAAGATGGAGTGGGTTGAATCGCGCTGTCCTCCTGCTCCATGCTAGCAGGCTCCATTCAGATAAAGGGAGCTGGCTAACTAGCTTGCTGTATGGTGGCCTACACAGCCAAAATTCTATGGCGGCCAAATGGACACAAAATGTAATGTGCAGTACGCTCAGGAGTAGGAGCGGGAAAAAAAGTAAAATTAAACATGTTTTTAAATCGATTTTTTTTTTTTAGAATCTATTCTAAATCGCCAGGACTAAGAATCTAGATTCTTTAAAAAAACAATTTTTTTCCTGCACCCCTACATGGTATAGTCTCGGTTGTGGTATATTTGCTTGTCTGGGCCATTGCTAGTATAGATTGCTGTTTAATGGTTTGTCGACGGGCGTATAATGTGCCGTTTGAGGTACTCTTGTTTGTAATATTGAATGTAATATTGTAATTGTAGTTATTCTCATCACTTATCTTGTGTAGAACAACTTTACTTTCTTACAGTACTACTAGAAGTTCACATTACAAGCTGGTACGGTATAAACGTGTCTGTTTGCAGATTTAAAACCTGTTTGACTTCTTCCCCTTTCTTTTGCCAGACAACACAGAACCATGTTCAGGAGGCACCGATCACTACAGGCCCATCTACTCGAGCAGAGCCATCCACAAACCTGGATCCAACTGGCAAGGCCTCGAACCCTCCCACGGGTCCGGACAAACCAAAAACGGATCCGCCAGACCCTTCCAAGCCTCCGCGCAGACAGCAGGGGGGCTACGAGTGCAAATACTGCACCTTTTCCACGCAGAATCTCAACACTTTCAAAGAACACGTGGATGCTAATCATCCAAACGTCATCCTCAACCCGCTGTATCTGTGCGCCGTCTGCAACTTCAACACAAAGAAGTTTGACACCCTGACAGAGCACAACGAGAGATGTCACCCGGGGGAGAGCAACTTCAAATTCAAACGCATCAAAATGAACAATCAGACGATCTTGGAGCAGACGATTGAGGGCTGCAGCAACAATGCCGTCGCGTACAACACGTCGAGCGTCCTCACGGGGAAAGGGGACGGACTGGGTTCGAAGCAACTCGGCAAATCTGCCACGGTCAAAAACCAAAAAACAAAATAATTTTAACTGACACCAAATGGACAGAGCCTCTTTTGGGTAAACTGACCCCCGATCTGGCCAAGAAACCAATCACTGCTCTAAATGTGAACGGGGCGGTCATCATCCCCGAGTCAGCCCTCCTCGCAGCAGATGGTCTTTCTCACATCATGCCTTCTTTACAGCAGCCTATAAACTACACCCAGGTAGGAAGAACTCTGAGAGTACGCGGATTTAACACAGAGACATTTTGTCTACCATACTAACGAAAACAGTTCAAGGATCCAATGAGGGTGATTGTGAGACTTGCAGATGGGAACAATCTGCATGGCGACTGGTCAAAAACTGAGAGTTGGAGACTAATGCAGCTCTCATCATCTGTCATCAAATCAAATATGGACATATTTTGGTATTGTCTATGTTCGTACTTACATCCGTAAACTTTCTCTTGTCCTGCACATAACTTGATCATCTCAAGATAATTTAACAAATATTTATACATATATGGAGTCTTGTGTACACTTCATCACCCCAGCTTCAAAGTCAAGGTCACAAATCAAGACCAAATATTATACAAGTTCTTTGTTTTGATCAGGCTGTTGCCCTATCTTATCAATAGACTATATGCCACGGACTCCCGTTCCAGCACTTCCGCATGCATTACCCGGGCGGCGCACTTCCGGTTAGCAGAAATGACACGAACAAAAATAAGTAAATACAATAAATAAAACATCTACATACACACAAATAATAAATCTATACATACATAAATCTATAGCGACGATTTCCCTTCGGATAGCCACGATCCATTGTCGCCCTAACCCCTCCTCAGCAGGGAAACGGAACAGCTGCACCCACCGGTTGGTGGACACAACGGAAGTCACGTGTAGTGCCAGTAGCTCGCAGCCGCTTCCCGTATCGGGTCGTTGTCATATATGATGTCTATGGTTGTCATGGTCTGCTAATAGGAGCTAACGCTAACAACGACTGCAGTGGATAGGACCCGGAAGTGGCGGACGTGGGTTGTATTTTAACGGAAGTACGTCACCACTACCCGTGGCATATAGTCTATTGGTGAATAATGTGCTGTATAAAGTACTCTTGTTATCGTTAGAGCCTTCAGTGGTTCCCAACCCTGGTCCCTGAGGAACACCACCCTGCTTGTTTTAGTTGTCCCTCTGCTCCAACACACCTGATTTGAATGAATGGGTGATAAACAGGCTTCTGCTGAACTTACGGTAATTAAACCACTGAATCAGTTGTGTTGCAGCTGAGAAACAACTAAAGCATGCAGGATGGTGTTCCTCAAGGACCAGAGTTGGGAACCACTCTAATTTCCAGTCTGACTCTTTTTGACCAGGAAAATGCAGAAGTTGATGTGAGAATAAAATAATACCATATGTCCGTTTAATTTGTATCAGTCAAGGAAAAATAACAACCTCTGTACTCGTTGGGAACCACTCTAATTTCCAGTCTGACATTTTTTGACCAGGAAAATGCAGAAGTTGGTGTGAGAATAAAATAATACCAGATGTCCGTTTAATTTGTATCAGTCAAGGAAAAATAACAACCTCTGTGACTCGTTTTGTTTCAGGTGCCGAAGATCGCAGTGCCCCTCAACACAACCAAATACAACCCCTCCCTGGACGACAACCTGACACTCATCTCTTCCTTCAACAAGTTTCCCTACCCGCGCAAGCAGAGCTCTCGTGGCTTACCGTAGCCTCGAAACACCCCGAGGAGCAAATCAAAGTGTGGTTCACCACGCAGAGGCTCAAACATGGCATCAGCTGGTCTCCTGAGGAGGTATTCAGATCATTTGTGGTGTTTTAGGTCCTGGGTTTCTCTCAGGCGGGGCTAAACTAATGTTTCTGTGTTTAATATCCAAATAACAGATGTTTGTTGGTGAATGTGTAGGTTTTCTCACATTTATTAAGTCTTATGTAGGTGTTGCACTTTAACTTTAGCAAATTTAAGACACATATAATTATTTTGTTAAAAAAAGGCACAACAGGAAACGCCTCTCTGCCAGAGTTCTCGGCCACGCCCACTTCTCTGCTACAGTGCGGAGATATGACATGCTGCAGGAGGAAGCTTCTTCTGCAAGCTGTGGGCTGCACACAGGTGCTAAATAATTTAAAATAATTCATTTAAATAAATAAAAACATGCCGATCGTGCAGTTCATCCATCAATCAGCCAATTGTGTGTCATGTCCAATCTTATTTTGAAGAACCACAATAGAGTGAATCGCGAAAAACGAACTGCAAAGTAGCGAGGGACTACTGTACAAATAGCTGTTGTTTTTGTATTACAGTATTCTTTTGCAATAAATGTGGTTACTTGGAAGTGCTAATAGCAGCAGCAGCTAGCTGTAGAACTTCCAGTGCTGTCGGCAGGAATATTTTTTTAAATGACAATTCAGCATTTCCTGTGAAACTGACAGCAATTTGAACACTGTTTTTATGAATGTCTATGAATCTCTGCAGATTAGAGGCCAGTCTAAAGATCTCCTCTTCCAAAGTGAATCACTGCCAACTTAAAACCATTTCAGTCGTCAGCATTTCGTAACATTTTATGAAAACGCTAATATTTAAATCATTCATTGTTGTCAATTTCACATTACAGTTATTCAGGAAGAAATATAACTTCCTGGTGTCAGTGCTACAGCTAGCTGCTGCTAGTTTCACCTGCAAACACCAAAGGATTTGATGTAAATAACTGGGTTTATGAATGAACTTTTCATGAACTGCTATGAAACCTTTGAGGCTGGAGTTGTTTTAAGATGTCAGTCACCTCTTGTTCTTACTGACGTTATTTACTAGCTGTTAGCTCGTCGGTCCTGTTCGATGTAAACTCAGGTCATGTAAAGCGTTATCTGCAACAGGTAAGATATTAGATTAGATAGAACATTTCCACAGAATCTTACTAAACTGTCTGACTTATCCCTTTTAAAGTGTGTGTGACATGATTTTTTTACTATGCATAAAATTGCTCAAAATATATATATTTTATCATTCAACTATGTTCGTTTTTGCAAACAAAATGATAAATCAATTTAATTTTGCTTTAAAAGTGATTTTAAACTTCAAGCCGTGTTTATTCACGGGAAATCCGATTACACGCGAATGCAACATCTGTGACGTAAAATCAGGCAGAGGGCTCTGGTCTCTTTAATAGCGGACAATTTAAAACCCGACGAATTTATCAATCTATGTGAAGATTTGAGCTATTTGTCTTCAGTTTGGGAAGCAGAAAAGAGTTTGGGTGATGGAACAAGAAACAACAGGATCTAATTTAGGTCTGATGCTGTATCAGACTGACCTTCAGGTCGAGCAGCTCACACACGCACACTGACAAGCCCAGGGCTTGAAGTTTAAAATCACTTTTAAAGCAAAATTAAATTGATTTATCATTTTGTTTGCAAAAACGAACATAGTTGAATGATACAAGATATACATGTTGAGCAATTTTATGCATAGTTAAAAAATCATGTCACACACACTTTAAGACCTTTAACAACAGGATAAATAAAAGCAAAATATTATGGTAATTTATTTTAGTGAGCTTTTAGTTTATTTCTTAGGGTTTCAGGTTAGTTTGCAAAAGTTCTTTCTTTTCATTAATAAAATAGAACTTCATCCACTTTATTTGTTTGGGTGCTCAACACGTATTTCATGTTATCCCTTCTTCTTCTGACAGGTGGAGGAGGCCAGGAAGAAGATGTTTAATGGTACCATCTCCTCCGTACCTCAGACTCTGACTGTGGTGGCTCCGCAGCTCAACTCCCACTCGTCCGGCAGCCATTCCTCCCACAGCTCCAAGCCCCCGCAGCCGGGGGCCTCCGTCCTCCAGTCCCTCCCCTGTCAGATTCTGGGACGGACCAGCCTCGTGCTGACTCCTGTGGCCAACGGCTCGACGGTCACGTGCGC
This sequence comes from Garcialebias charrua, assembly GCA_038048925.1. Classification (NCBI taxonomy): domain Eukaryota; kingdom Metazoa; phylum Chordata; class Actinopteri; order Cyprinodontiformes; family Rivulidae; genus Garcialebias; species Garcialebias charrua. The sequence continues at coordinate 33,187 of JBBPBX010028332.1, forward strand.
ACCGCTGGCCCTCACGGTGGCTAACCAGGTAGAAACCCAGACCAGAGGTCCATTTATGAACACCAGAACCACGGCAGCTTCTTTAATGTCCCTCATCGACCTGATGCCAGGAGCTTACTTTCCATGATTCTCACAGGTTGTACAGTCGCTCAAGCGGCCCCTGACCACGCCCGTCATCTCCTCAGAGAGTAAACGACCCTCCATCATTCAGACCATCTCCGCGCCGACAGCCACGTCCAAACTGGCTTCTCCCAAAACGCTGAATTTCACTGTCGACCCCAACAAGACCGCCGAGCAGCTGTCGGTGCTGAGGTCCAGCTACATGCAGTGTCCGTTCCCCGAGGAAGATGAGGTAAGAATAAGTGAGTGGAAAGGGATTTATTTAGTCATGATGCAGAAGTAAAGGTTTACAGGTAGTCCCCGACTTACGAGCGAGTTCCGTACCTACGGGCTGTTCGTAAGTCGAAAATTCGTAAGTAGGATCACAATTTTTTTTTAATATATATAAATGAATACATGTACAGTACTATACAGTCACCAAGCACTTAGCCTATCCTAACACAGTTTTTAAAGCTGAAGGAGTGAGTTGAATTGTCTCCCTTTCACATAAGCCCCTTTCAGAAGTCAAATCTGCGCAATTGCCGCACAGACCAGTCCGGCTTTAATCCTCCCCGGGTCATTCATAAGACCACAGTTGAAGGCGGGCAGGTCCCGCTCACATAAACGTGTTCATAAATGAAGCCGCAGCGCGGATCCAAAAGAGGCGTGGAGCAGAACTCAGCTGAGCTGAACTGGACCGCGACGTATTTATTGTGGGACAGACTTCAGACGTTTACAAGTTGCTGTTTCGTGTCATTTTTAATATTCCCTTGTTAATAAATCTGCTTGTTGATTAATCCTGCGGTCGCTCACTGATATCATCATATTCTGAGCGTGGATTGCATTCACAAGTGGGTCTGCCCGGCTCGGGTCCGGATCTGATACTACCTCTGCTCGCGGATCAGGGGCGCATCAGAGGCTAGTAAAATTCACTCGCCTATCCGCCTTTGTGTTTTTTCTGAATTCTCGTTGGAGGACTGAACACGCATCAGGCCCGGACTGAGCCGTCTTATGAAAGGGGCTATTAAGGGAGCTAGCTCCCTTATGTGAATGGAGCTTGCTAGGGAGGAGGGAGACAATTCAACTCACTCCTTATCTATGTTAGGATAGGCTAAGTGCTTGGTGACTGTACAGTACTGTACATTTATTTATTCATTATAAAAAAATATATATATATATATTTTTTTTTTTACGAGATGCATATTCGTAAGTCGGGGGCGTCGTAAGTCGAGGACTACCTGTAATTTAGTTTTGTTGCTTTTGCATCACGAGTATGCACCACTGATTCTTTCCCTTGTTGCTGCGTAATGTGGCAGGTGTACAGGCTGATCGAGACCACCGGACTGTCCAGAGGGGAGATAAAGAAGTGGTTCAGTGAACAAAGGCTGCTCAATATCAAAAGTATGTGATGGAGTCAGCTGAACTGATGGCACGCTCATCAAAATATTCATTTCTATGATTTCCAGAAACTTGATTTAGGTCTTGGGAGATGGAAATCAGCTCAGATATTTTACATTATCTTTAGGTTTTTCACTGTTTGTTTCTGTGTGTCTCTTGGAGGTGCTGCTGCCCCGCCTGTGCTGGTGAAAGCAGAGGCAGTGCCACCAGTTAAAGACAGTCCCGTCAGGAAGGTGGTGCTGAGCCAGTTCCCTCTGCTGGAGAGGGTGAAGGGGAAGACGTCGGAGCAGCTGAACGCCCTGGAGGAGAGTTTCCAGAGAAGCTGCTCTCCAGCAGACACAGAGCTCGGTAAAAACCTAAATCCATACTCAGGCATGCAAACTTCTTAACCGTGTTCCTCCTAAAAGCACAAGTAAAGAGATAAATACTATTTACTAAATATAAACAAATTGTACTAACAGCAAAGTGAAGGCAGGAAACGCACGTTATCCATGATCCCTTCCTTTCTGATTTTGCACAACGATTGATTATTCTACAGATTTAAAAATCTGTATTGCTCTGTTTATTAGGAGTATTGTTGGGCGTGAGACACAGGTGTGCAGTTACCATGGAAACCCCTTAACGAGCCACTGGAGGCAGAATCAGAATTTGTCATTGTACAGAAGCCTTATCCTCCCATGCAAAATTCAAAATGAGTCAAACAAATACAAAATAATTAAATAAAAATAAACTGTTTTGATCTTGGTTCTTTTCCCTTTTCTTACACAATTTATACATCAAACTAAAAATACGTGGTTAGCTTGGAGTTTTGCAAAAGTAAATGGTCAATGGACTACTTGTATAACACCTTCCTATCTTATGAAGACACTCAAAGCTCTTTACAACACAATCTGTGCCCTCATTTACCCATTCATACAGCACTCTACTAGATCTGTACAAAGATTAATCAGTGCTTTAGATCACATTCATACACTGATGGGACACATGAGAGCCCTCAGTGTCTTGCCCAGAGACACTTCAGCATGTGACTGCTGGTGGAATCAAACCCCCAACTCTCCCAATGGAGGATGACTGCTCTAACCACTCAGCCAAAGCTTCCCCAGAGTCTGCAAGGTACCGTATTTTTCGGACTATAGGTCGCACCCGAGTATAGGTCGCACCATCCAATTATTGCCAAAGAATTGGAAAAATCCATATATAGGTCGCACCTACGTCAAAATGTGGACCGTGTTTAGCTCTGCTGCAAATGTCTCTTCCACAGGAGCGCACAGCAAGGCTTTTAAGAAGATTAACACTTAAAAACAATTAATTGTTTGATAAAAAATTATAGCAAATATGTGTCTGAGCTGAACTTTTCTTTAATAAATGAATAATTTTAGCAGGATAAACACCTAAAAAATATATTTGTTAGCTGACATTATTGTAAGAGTGTGTCTCAGTTTAATTTTTGTTAATAAATGATTACAAATCAGCTTATTTTATAAAAAGCCATATATAGGTCGCACCTGACTATAGGTCGAAGGCCATGAAAAAATGATAAAAAGCCGCGACCTATAGTCCGGAAAATACGGTAAGTGTCAAATGACTTTTTGTTCCCCATCAGGAAACGTTGTGGAACAGAAAGTTGTGGAAATTGGAATTGAGGGAATTGGAAATGCCCTCTGTCCGTCCTATGAGCTACATAACTTGAAAAATAAGCAACACATCAACTTGTGTTTTGGTTTGTAGCTGCATCAAGGTGTAAGAAAGGTCACTGTAGAAAAACTGGATTGCCATGTCAAAATCCAAGATGGCCACCACCATATAAACGAGCCAACCCAACCATTTGAGGAAACTATGCTTTCTAGTTTTCATATTGCTTAAAAGTATAATTTCCTTAAATGACTGGGGTGGCTGACGATCACTGGTAGTCTATGGGGGTCAAGGCCACCATTGGCCACCCTCTGGCTCCACCATTGCACCT
>JBBPBX010028333.1:0-12987 GCA_038048925.1 Garcialebias charrua
TGTGTTAACGCAGCTACATCCAGATCAAAGTGAGAGAGTTGTCGCTTTTGCATCAAGAACTCTTTCTCCTGCTGAGCGCAAGTATTCCACGGTTGAACGTGAAGCTCTTGCCTGCGTTTGGGCAGTGGAAAGGTGGAGAACATACCTGTGGGGTCGTCGTTTTGCTCTTCGTACAGACCACCAAGCACTTACCACCTTACTCACTTCTAAAGGTGCTGGTCGTGCTGGATTGAGAATTGCCCGATGGTCTGCGCGACTTCTCTGCTTCACGTATGACATTACTTACCGTCCAGGACATCAAAATGTCATGGCTGACTGTTTGTCTCGATTACCATTACCGGCTGGAGATGAAGCAACAGAGGAACCTGACATGATTGCTGCTGTGTTTAAAGAGGCACTGTGTGCTATTTCTCTGGCAGAGTTTACTAATGCAAGTGAAACCTGTCCAGAACTGTCACTATTGCGCAACCAAATTGAAAAAGGTTGGCCAAAAGTTAAAAAAGGTCTTCCAGAGAACCTTGCTCCTTACTTTCAAATTCGAAATGAGTTGTCAGTCCATGGTTCACTAGTACTACGACTTGCAGATCGTTTAGTTGTTCCTGCTTCACTGCGTGCCAGAGTTGTTGATTTGGCACACGAAGGACATCAAGGCGTTGTCCGTACAAAGCAGAGACTGCGTGAACTTTTTTGGTGGCCAGGTCTGGATCAATTTGTACATTCTGTCATTGCTTCCTGTGTTAATTGCCAGTTCAGTGATAAGGTTGCAATAACTAACACTGCTCCACTTACTCCTGTTGAATTTCCTAGCAAACCATGGGAAAAAGTTGCAATAGACATTACAGGTCCGTTTGAAAATGCTAAATGGGACTGCCGTTATGCTATTGTGCTAACAGACTACTACAGCAAATGGCCTGAGGTTGCATTCGCTCCTACTGTTACTACAGATGTAATAATACGGGTTTTAAACACTGTGTTCAGTAGGGAGGGTAATCCGATGTATCTTGTTTCAGATAATGGTACTCAGTTTACTTCGCATGCGTTTACTACTTTTCTGAGAGAGAGAGAGATACAACACTTAAAGTCAAGTGTATATTATCCCAGAGCAAATGGTGCTGTGGAAAGATTTAACAGAGTGCTTAAAGACTGCATACAAACAGCTGAAAGAAGTCACAGCTCATGGAAAGAAGCTGTCACTGAATTCCTTCACAACTACCGAGCTACTCCGCATGCAACTACCGGAGCTACTCCATTTGAACTACTGAGGAACAGAAAGATGCGTACCAAGTTAAACATACTCCCAGTGGAACTGAAGAGCAAAAGCCAAGCTCAAATACAACAGAGGGTGAAACAAAAGCAAAACAAAATGAAGGAATATACTGACAAGAAAATGAGAGCTAAAGTACCAACATTCAACGTGGGTGACACGGTTCGTGTTCGCAGACCGGATCACGTTTCCAAAGGATCTTCCAGATTCACAGAACCACGTACTGTAATGAAGAAAGTTGGACCAAATACTTTCTTACTGAGTGATGGGCGCAAGTGGAATGCTTCAAAACTTGCACTCTTCCCAAAACAAATCTTACGTGCTGCAGAACAAAATGATGATACTGTACTCGATGCATATGCACTGCCAGGAAATACTGATGAACCGCTTGCTGTGTTGAGAAGAAGTCAAAGAGATAGAAATGCACCAAGCTGGTTGTCAGGTTTTGTAAGTTAGAGTGAAAAAAGTGTAAACTATTCCTGTTCATACTGTTCTGTAAGACAAGTAAATTTACTACTGTTCATACTGTAATGCAAAGGGTTAACAGGGTAAACTTTCATATTACTGTTGGCTTACAGAAATAATAATTTGATTACTTTGATTTTCTGCTGTCAGGTTACTGTACAAATTTACATGTAAGTAATTGTTTCAGGAAAAGGGAAATGTTATGTCCTGCAATTGCATAAGACTGACAGCAGGGGGAACCTCCGAGTAGGGAGAGAACAGGATGTGTGGAGGAGAGAAGAAGAGGTTGGAAGAAGTGAAATAAAGCATGGTGTTATGAAGTCAGCTCCGTCTACAGTACTCTGATTCTACACCTACATATTAGCAACAACACAACAGATAGTATCAGAATTTACATCAACATGTAAACTGTGGTCGAATTACTGCACAAGTACTATTAAAAAACTGTATATTTTGGACAACTCCAGGGTCATTGTGGAAGTTTTTCTTCCAATGATTAAAACTCCAGTTCACTGAAATTGTATGTTTGTCCTCAGTTCACAGTTCAAGTGCAATGTTCAAATAATAATTCATTAGATTCCTTTTCAGCCCTCATACACCATCCAAAGCACAAGTTAGAATTACTGGATGGATTGCACGTTTAGTGCTGCTGACAGGAGAGGACAGAAGTGCTGCTGCTTAATGCAAACACAAATCACTCCAAAACACACAAAACAACATGCAACAGGAGCACTTTTCCAGCCTCACTCACCATTTCCACTCATAAAATCATTAAAGAATGGATCCCACTTCATCGCTGGCAGGACGGGGTTATTGTTACTGAAATGATAATATGAAACCAAAGTGTCTTTTGGGTTCCTGAAGACCACCAGTGTCTGTGCAGAAAGAAAACAAAAAGCATAGTAAACACCACTTATAAAATAACACAAAAAGCATTTTGCAGATAAAGCCAACAAAATGAAAAACAAGTTTTCTGAGTAAACAAAGATTTTCTGGTGTAAAAACAGAATAAAGTGAGCAAACAAGAAAATAAACACCATTGGGAAAAAAAATCTGAATTTTAGTTATATTATTTAAAAAAAGTAGATACCTTTACGTTCTTTTCTTTGAAAGTGGCAGGTATGCAGTCAGGATGAAGGTGAGTCCCTACAAGCCTTGGAGAGGGGGCCTCTTCCATCATCTGAGAAGATATCGGCCAACAAAATGTTCTTTAGGAAATTGCAGTATAAATATAGGCATTATCACTTATCAGTTTCTTATTCTGTCACCTTTAGTAAATCCTGTGTGCTTTTCTTGTCCGATTATCTAAACCATAATAAACTGAAATGGACATTTTTATTAACCTTTATTTAACCAGGCAAATCCCACTGAGATCTTTCTCAAGGGAGGTCTGGGCCTGAAGGCAGACTAACATCATGTTTTTAGACTGTGGGAGGAAACCGGAGTATACCCGCAGAAAACCCAAGCACGAGGAGAACATGCAAACTCCACACAGAAAGACCCCAGGTCCAACTGGGAATTGAACCCAGGACCTTCTTGCTGTGAGGCAACATTGCTAACCACTGAGCCATCATTCTGCCATATTTGACTTCTCACTTACATCAAGGTAAGTGAGAAGTCAAACATTGAAGAACACAGAATACACTACCCATTGATTTATGACAGTCCTTTATTGTTCATGATATGATAAACTCTGCTGTTGATTTGTGTGTACATTTCTACCTTTCACCTCCTTATGCTTAGCCTCACCCAGTTTGAACAAAGACAGCAGAACAATTTCTAATACACCTCATAAACAAACACTGCAGCTATAGAGTGACACAGCTTAAACAGGAATTCATCACAGAGGTCAAATAGATGTGACAATCGTAGCATTTCCATAAAGCACCTAAAAAGTTTTGGCAGCATCGATGCATATTTCTTAACGTTTAACTTTAAAATAAGGTCAGACACGAGATGTAAGTACCTTTAACATTTCTGGTCCCCAAAACTCGATCAGTGGGGGCGCCTTGGATTCACTTTTACTCCCTGTGCCCTCTGTAATGATCTTCCTCAGCACACCAACCATCCAGTTAAAACCTGTACACGGACACATTTACACATTTCAAACCATGTGTCTTAAAATGGTCCCTTTCAAATTCAACACAGAATGTTAAAAACCTAAAAAAAAACATGAAATATCAGCTTCGTACAGTCAAATAAATGTCTGTATTCATCTCATTTATTTATTTATTTATTTATTTATTTATGTATTATCAAATGGACAGATTGAATAGACACTTTGAGTGTGAATAAGAAAATACACAAGAATACCCAAAACAACCCTAACAATAAAGTAAAAAAAACCCAGATTGGACAAGATCTAAAAAGAAAAAGATAAGAACTGAAGTCAAAGAATGATCAGGTATAAAATAAGAATTTCAAGACAGAAAGCAAAATTAAGAACCCTGAACTCAAACACAACCGAACACGGATATGAGGGGTATCTTGTAGGGAAGGTTCTTGTAAGACCAGTGATACATCCTTCATCCAGTTTGTCTTCTGATAGATGTCAGGACGCTGTGGTCTACACTCATCTCCAGGCCAGCGGTCACTCATCCTTGATAGAGAGGAACAATGGTTTGAGAGAGGAGTAAAGGAGGCCATCTTTGTGAAAAGAAACCATCCATCATCATCACTGCTATGTGCATGCATGTGTGTTTGAATGGGTGGATGGCTGGTATTGTAAAGCACTTTGGGGCCCCTCATAGGGGGCTGGAAAGTGCTATATAAATAAGCTCCATTTACCATCATTAAACACAGGTGGAGGCCTCAGGGTTCAACTGTCCCCCTCTTACAATGCTGTTATTGCTAGTATCACTCAGCCCTCTGTGAATAGCAAACAACCATCAGGGTGCTAACGATCCATCGTTAGGCTGATGGTCCTCCTTGATCATGTGAGCAGCTGGTTTCGGCTGTCATCAGCCAACTGGTTGATCCACTGTGAGAGGGTGCTATTTATAAGACTGAGCTGAATACAGCATCTCAGACTGAGGAAGTCTTTCGGACGAAAGACGAAACGTTTCTACATTTTTTTTTTGCTTTGTTTTGTTTTATTTTTTTGAATGTCCAGAGGACCAGACTTAGCTTTTTTAGATTTTTCTACCTGGATTATTGAGCATGCATCAGAGTATCTATTTGTACAGCATTTTGTAAAGGTAGTTTTTGGAACAGAACTGTTAAAACTTATGGCAAATTGTATTATATATCCATCCATCCATCCTGCCTTCCTTCCTTTAAAACACAAACATCCCTCTCCCCAGAAACATATTCCAGCTTCTCCTAGATGTTCCCAGGCCAGAAAGGATATATATTAGGGATGCATCGATTGCAGTTTTGTAGCCGATCACCAATTTCTAAAAAGTCTGACCTGCCGATTCGGCTTTTGTTTTATAAGCAACACCGTCAGGTCTTATAAGGTCACAATGCACCTTCAATTTTCCAATCTTATTTTATTCAAAAACATTTCCTTGAACACTATCCTAGAAACAATACAAAATTGTTTTAACTGGCCGTTGAGCAGTGCTCTCAAATATAAACGGTTTAGACAATTGCTAAAACTAAAAAAAAAATCTGTAAAATCGGTTTCTCATGCAAGTATCAGCCGATTTCCGATTTCTCAAAATTAAGGAAATCGGGGCCAATAAATCAATGCACCCCTAATACATATTGCCTAAAGCTTTTGGGTTTTCCACAGGGTGATATGTTGAAAACCATTAGAGGTAAGTCCCATAATCAGAGGCCAAAATGACTATCCTTCTTGGAGTGATTGAAAATTATATTATGGTATAGAAAATGTACCATTTCACAACAAGAACGGTGAATAAGCAAATTGCCAATTCCTCCAAAGCACCAAAACAGCTACCGGTACCTTTGAAAGGTTAAAACAACAAAAAAGGCATTAAAACAAAGATCCAAGCTATGCTTTGATTTCTCAGTGAACTTCACAAAGCTGCTGCTATCTAAAGTCCAAGTCTTATTTAGCCGCATGCAGCCTTTTCTGTCCAACCAAAACAAAGGCCTTTTTTTTGTCTCCAAAACGGCCTTTCATTACATAAATGGGAAGGATATAACGTCACACACTGCCAAAGATCTCCCTTCGTAGGCCCTCCGGTAAAGAACACCCAGGCAAATTTAGCATTCCTCCTGATTCTCATCTGTCTTTGTGCCATTTTTCTCCCTGAAAGCTTGCGTGCAACAAGCTTCCTGAAAGAAATGCAAACTCTCCGAAACATGTTACATAAAACAAAACATATCACATTCCTGAAAGGCACCACAGGAACAGCTGGATCAGTGCACAAACACTTTGACTTTAGAGACAAAATTTACAGCTGGAGCACAATACTTCAAAAAACCCAAAGATTTTCCCAGTATTCCCTCAGGATAATTCCTGAGGGAATACTGGTTATTTCTGCACTAGCTTTTGCTTTTCGAAGCACATGAATTATGTCCCTTTGGCTTTCTATATAAAGGAGCCCCTATAAGGTTTCAAGGAGCCCCCATAAGTGTTAGATACTATGCATAACATACTATGTTATGTTAGAAACCAACGCCCTGGGCTTTAGATCAGTTTACAGTTTCGGAGTGTTTTCATTCATACTTATCCAACCAGTTTGAGTCTCAGTCAGAGTCACGAACACTGACGTGAGACACATACAGTATGTGAAATGTGGACAGGGTTTGAACCCTTTTCTTTCTCTAGCTGCAGAAAACGTTAGTGAACCTGAAGAACCGGTACTGGTTCATAAAAGTCTGTCATGCATAAAGATAAAGGGTTAGACTCCTGACCTGGTTCACAGCTGATTACTGTTCTTCTGCACTGAGGGTTGTGTGTAAAGGTTGTGTTTAATGAATTCATTCATTTAAATGGAGACCTTCCATCAGTGCAACAAGAGACGACACAGAGGACTCATCGAGAAAAAGTAAAAATTCAACTTTGTTACAGATCAGTTTTCCGAAAACTACTTTTTAAAATACAAATAGTACAAAGTACTTTCACCTCACAATTATGACAACTATACAACGAAAAGTCTGTCTAAAAGCATAGATTTATTGCCGTGTTTTGGATTTTTAAACTCAAATGAATACAAAAACTAAAAGTTGAATGTAATAAACAGATGTGAAGCCGTCAAAAGTCAAAGCATCACTTTTTTTTTTCTTACGGAGTTAATTTTGCTTTTACTCACCACATTTGGGATAAGCTATCAGCATGATGTCGTCTTCTCTAGCCTTGATGTTATCTAGACACTTTAAATTCTCCTCAGGACACATGAGTGTGGGGTACAACACCCCGTTAAATCTGTACACCTTCTCCTCTTCAGTCATTGCCTTGGCCTTCTCCACGTTGGCCTGCATTCTGCCTTGGAAGGTTTTGTCACCCATCCTGGACTTTGCTGAATCTGATCCTACAGACAAGAACCAAAAAGTAGCTGCAGCTCTTCAAGGAATCAGGCAGAGTGGGATATAAAGCTGCCTTGTGCTCTGTTTCATAACAACAGGAAGAGGGAGTGTTCGGCTGTTCCAGGAGGAGGAAACACATAAGCACCTCCTCTGAATGTACATGCAGGAAAATGTGTTGATTCAAAGAGAAGTATGGTAAAGCATAAATGTTCACCAGCCAAACTCCTTCTCCTTGAGGTCTTGAGATCAGTGACAGAAAGAGAACAGGAAGGTTGCGCTCTTCTTCTTGCAATGTCTCTGTTCTGTTGCTGTTATTACGTTGTAACTCTTTGACAGCAGAAAGCAGAAAGCAGAAAAGACAGTGTTAGAAAGACAGGGAGTCCCTTTAAATGGGAGATCATACAGCTAGGAGACCTGACTCTGGACCACTGGGATGAACATGATTAAAAAAAAAAAATTTTTTTCATTCAACCTTTATTTAGACAGACTTTATTTAGACTTTATATGTTGTAAGTAGCCAGCAAGTGAGCCACCCAGCGTTATAACTGGATTGAAACGGTACACGACATATTTATAATTGAAAAACTGTCCTATTCTCTAAAGGTGCAAATAGATACATTTGATTCAATTTGGAGTAAATGAACTGAATATGTAAAACCTGTCAGATCAGACTTGATGTCATTGTATTCGTAATGAGGATTGATTGTCATTGTTTTTGTCTTTGATTCAGCTTCTCCCTTCATCAGGGGTCGCCACAGTGAACTAACTCGCACCAAGACTTGGAGATTGTTTTTACGCCGGATGTCCTTCCTGACGCAACCACAGACCACCGAGCTACCACAGCCCTCTGTGTGGAGCAGAGAGCTGATATATAGGGTGCCCGGGGAAGCAGATGGTGTGGGTTAAGGGCCTTGCTCAAGGGCCCAGAGTGGGGCAGATGAGGGTGGAGGCAGGTGTGGGAGCTTTACATATCCCACCCACATCTTTGATGTTGTCAGTACTGGGAGTTGACCCTGCGATCTTCCAATCACAGGCTCACCTTTAAATGTCAAAACAACAGCTTAATCCACCCATCCACATGTCTGCTAGATCCCATCCCAACCAGACTACTGTATTTAATTGATTTCTCCTAATTAATGTCCACACTTTGGATCTGATTACTTTGTCTTTAATGAATGGTTACGTACTGCGCTTTAAGGTTGCTGTAACTAAACCTTTAAGAAACCTGATCTTGATTCAGAAGATCTGGCCAATTAAAGACATTTCTCTAATTTAACATTAATCTAAAAAAAATTTGAGAAAATAGTTATGAATCAGTTGTGTGATCATCTGCAAAGAAATAATCTGTTTGAAGCATTTCAGTCAGGGTTTAGAGTTCATCATAGCACAGAAACGGCACTGGTGAAAGTTACTAATGATATTCGATTCTGATAATGGTCGGATGTCTATACTGGGCCAGTTAGACCTCAGTGCTGCATTTGATACAGTTGATCATAATATTCTATTACAGAGACATGAATATGATATTGGAATTACAGGAATGGCTCTAAATTGGTTTAAATCATATTTATCAGATAGACTCCAATTTGTAAAATGTAAATAATGAATCTTTATTAAACACCAAAGTTACCGGTAGTCATGGAGTTCCTCAGGGTTCAGTGCTTAGACCAATACTCTTTACTTTATATAAGCTTCCATTAGGTAAAGTTATTTAACGACATGGAATACATTTTCATTGTTATACTGATGATACATAGTTATATTTGTCCATGAAGCCCGATTAATCCAATAAGTTACTTAAGTTACAAGCATGTCTTAAAGACATAAAAACCTGCATGACCCTTAATTTTCTTCTTTTAATTTTTTTTTTCCAGACACGACTGAAGTTTTAGACCTGAGCATCTTAGGAATTAACTTTGCAGCCTTTCTCTTCCTCTGGATGGAATTAATTTGGCCTTCAGTACTAATATAAAAAAAATCTTGGTGTTATTTTTATCAGGACATGTCTTTTAACCCCCACATTAAAAAAGTTACCAGGACCATTTTCCTCCACCTGTGCAATGTCATTATGATTAGAAACATGTCCAAAATGATGCAGAAAACGTGGTCCATGCATTTATCACATCTAGGTTGGACGATTGCAATTGTTTGTTTGTTTTTAAATCTGGGTATCCAAAAAATAGTTAAAAAGTCTTCAGTTGATCCAAAATGCTGCAGCTCATTAAAACTCCAATGAGATCCAACACAACACAGAGCTTATCTCTTCAGTTTTAGCTTCTCTCCATTGGCTCCCTGTCAAACTCAGAATACAATTCAAAATTTCACTTCTAACATACAAAGCTCTCAACAACCTAGCTCCATCGTATACTGCAGAACTTATTGTTCCATACATTCCCAACAGAGTACTTTGCTGTCAGATGGCAGGTTTACTTTTGATTCCTAGAGTTTCCAACAACAGAATGGGAGGCAGAGCTTTCAGTTACCAGGCTCCTCTCTTGTGGAACACACTTCCAGTTTCTGCCCATGAGACTGATGCATTGTCAACTTTTAAGACTAGACTGAAGTTTTTTTTCTTTTTCATAAATCCTATAGTTATTGTTGGCTTGGGTTTCCTGCTATCCTTTAGTTATGCTGCTTTAGTCTTGGAAGACAAACTGACCACATTTCCTCACTCTGCTGCTGTCTTTACTTACTCTACTCTACCTGTTTGTTTTGTAATTATTTATATCCTTAACGTGTTTTTGTTCTTGTCTTTCCTCCTATACAAAGTGCATCTAGACCTGCCATTCTGTTTGTTCATTTCTCCTTCCTGTTCTCTCAAACCGCAGCCGGCCAAAGCAGATGGCCCCTCATCCTGAGGCTGGTTCTGCTGGAGGTTTCTTCTTGTTAAAAGTAAGTTTTTTCTTACCACAGTCGCCAATGTGCTTGCTCAGGATGGGAGACTGCTACGCAGTGAATATTCAACACAATCTGCTCATTAACTTGGATTGATTGGCTTTTTTTTTTTTTAAAGTTAATAAATGTTTCTGTACAGTATACTGAAATGACTTTGTGAATTGGCACTATATAAATAAACATAATTAAACTGAATTGAATTCAGTTGTGCTTTCCAAATTAGAACTTAGCGGATTGCAAGTTGCTTTCACTCACCTTGTTGCCCTTGATTTAGATGATATTGATAACACAAGAGAAAGTGAGACATAAGGAAAATGTGGGTTCATTACAACTGATGTTGTCATCACAACATTAAATGATAATGTTACACATTGCAATTTTTTTTCCAACGTCATGAATACCTATGTTATAGCACTGAATCGTCTTGTATCACGAAACACATGCAAACTATTCATAAAGGTTAGCTCACAGATGTGCAAATTATGTTTTGATGAGGACTGTAACTGGTTTGTATGTGGATGAGCAATCGCTTCAGGATGTTGGGTCAGGACAGCAATTAAATACTGTATGTTCAGGTGAGTGGAGATAAAAGAAGAGAATGTTCTGGGTTTAACTTGAACTTGTCTTTAATTAGACTTGTGCATGACCATTAACACTCCTGGGTGTCTTGAGTGTTGTTTTCTACAAGAAAATAAACCAGATATAAATTACATTAGTCTATGAGAACTATTCATATTACAATACAACTTAAATATCCACATGGAAATAAACATAAGACCTGGTTGATAATTAGCTGTGAACATGTACAGCATTAATGCACAGTAATTAACTCAATATATACATCACACAACAGAGTGATGTAGTTTTATGCCAGTGCCTTGTCTGTAGACAAGCATTTCAGTTGGAAAATATGAGCCACAGTGGCAGAAATAAAAACTACAACAAAACAATTCTAAACTACAGAAGTACTAAACCAGCGAGCTGAAAACAAGAAAGATAACAGTCTTATGTACAATTTGGATTTTGTTACATCTCATTACACCACTTAAGGTTTTATTTTATGTATGTATATGAGCGTGTCTATAAATCCAAACTCAATTTGAGATGTTCTTTTGTTTTGTGTTTTAATTGGAAAGCACACTGAGTTGTTTTACAGATGAAATGTGATGCATAAATAAAGTTGGACTGGACTGTAGCCATATTTTTCTATTTAAACATGTTTATTTATTTGTTTATTTATTGGCAGAACGTGTATTCCATACACACAGGCTTTACAGGAAGTTGTAATGAACCCTTTGAAGAAATACAGCAAACATTATTCAGGATACAGATGATGGGATTAACAGTTGTATTAATTTGGGTTCCAGCTCACATTGGGATTAAAGGGTAACGAAATGGCAGATAGGGAAGCAAAAAAGGCAACAAGACAAGTCAATTTTACAGTTAGTACAAGCAAATCAGAAGTAAGTATAATTAAACAAAAATTGAGGGAAAGGTGGCAGATAACAAAGGAAGGTGGTATTATAAGCTTCAAAAAGGAAAAATGAGAGTAGGAAGAAAAAGTAGAAGAGAGGAGAAACTATTAACAAGGTTAAGATTTGGACATGATGGACTTAACAGTTCACTATACAGATTACTGAAACATGATACTGGAAACTGTCAATATTGTGGAGAAAATGAGACAACAGTGTGTAGAAGATATATGATAGAAAGGAGATTAATGTTGGAAGACTTTGGGAGAAATAAAGAAATGTTTGATTTAATAAATATACTACAGGGGAATTCAGATAGTAAAATTATGCAGATTTTAATTAGATTTTTCTGGAAAACAAAGGTGATTAACAGAATACAGTATAACAGTACAGTAGAATAAAATAGACATTTTGAGCCACACTCCATACTGTTAGGTGGCGGTAATGCAACCTCAACGTTTTTTGCCAACCGCCAATAAAACCTCAACAAGAAGAAGAAGCAGAACCCTTTGAACTCGCGCATGCGCAGCTCCAATCGCTCATGCTCTGGGTACAGAACGTCCAAGATGGCGATGGACGGAATGATGTCCACGTCTCCAGGTCTGACTTATCAAACCGCCGGGGATTTTTACCCCCGAAAGTTCGGCCCGAAGCCGGACGTGGTTCCGTCCGGGGTGACGGAGAGGAAGGTAGTGCCGCTGGATAAACCTGACATGGTGTCAGTGGACGTCATTAACATCAAGGATCCAGGTTTGTTATGCTAGCTGTGCTAATAATAGCTGTTGAGAGCCGGTGAGTGTCTGGCTCTGTTTGTTTTTTTCTGTTTTTGTAAAGACTGTGAACATTAATTCAAAGTTCAACAATCACATGGATCATAATTGTTATTTAACTGGACCCAGACATCCGGACACTTTGACACTGTCCGGCTTCATCTGGATAATCCACATTCAAGAGAGGATATAAACCGGTAGTCCTTGCAGAGGTTCTGGGTCTTCCTGCTCTGTCTGAGCTCCCTCTTCTGACTCCTCGACCTCAGGCTGAGCTGAGTTTCCCAGACAGAAGAAGTTCTTTTCTTTTCAATCACTTCCAGAATCTTATTCATTCAACCTTTATTTAGACAGGTCCATCCCTTTGAGCCTCGAGGACTCATTTACAAGAGAGACCTGCAAATCAGGACCGTGTAGGGCTGATTATGCTATAGAATGTGGTTAAAAACAGGACTGCTGCAATGGATATTGGACTGGAGTTTTATGCAGGAGACCCCATAAAGAATGAGCGACTTAAAAAAACAAACAGATTTCAAACAAACCAAAACTAAATTCTGCTGGAAATTGGTGTAAATTGGCACTGCCTTGGGAAAAATTAAAAACAAAATCTACCTCTTTGATGGGGTATGACCTAGATTTATCACCCCTTCACTGTATTTTGGGAGCTAAAGTGGACAATGCAAAG
>JBBPBX010028334.1:8891-21469 GCA_038048925.1 Garcialebias charrua
TTAAGCCTCCCTGGTAAGGTCTATTCAGGGGTTCTGGAGAGGAGGGTCCGTCGGATAGTCGAACCTCGGATTCAGGAGGAGCAGTGTGGTTTTCGTCCTGGTCGTGGAACACTGGACCAGCTCTACACCCTCAGCAGGGTCCTGGAGGGTGCGTGGGAGTTTGCCCAACCAGTTTACATGTGCTTTGTGGACTTGGAGAAGGCATTCGACCGCGTCCCTCGGGGGGTTCTGTGGGGGGTACTCCGGGAGTATGGGGTACCAGGCCCTTTGATAAGGGCTGTTAGGTCCCTGTACGACCGGTGTCAGAGCTTGGTCCGCATTGCCGGCAGTAAGTCAGGCTCGTTTCCAGTGAGAGTTGGACTCCGCCAAGGTTGCCCTTTGTCACCGATTCTGTTCATAACTTTTATGGACAGAATTTCTAGGCGCAGCCAAGGTGTTGAGAGGATCCGTTTTGGTGGCCTTAGAATCGCTTCTCTGTTTTTTGCAGATGATGTGGTCCTACTGGCTTCATCAGTTCGTGATCTACAACTTTCACTGGAGCGGTTTGCAGCCGAGTGTGATGCGGCCGGGATGAGGATCAGTTCCTCCAAATCCGAGGCCATGGTCTTGAGCCGGAAAAGGGTAGCATGCCCTCTCCGGGTCGGGGAGGAGGTCCTGCCCCAAGTGGAGGAGTTTAAGTATCTCGGGGTCTTGTTCACGAATGAGGGAAAACTGGAGCGTGAGATCGATAGGCGGATAGGTGCAGCGTCCGCAGTGAAGCGGGCGCTGTACCGGTCTGTCGTGGTGAAGAGAGAGCTGAGTCAAAAGGCAAAGCTCTCAATTTACCGATCGATCTACGTTCCCACCCTCATCTATGGTCATGAGCTTTGGGTTATGACCGAAAGAACAAGATCTCGGATACAAGCGGCTGAAATGAGTTTTCTCCGCAGGGTGGCTGGACTCTCCCTTAGAGATAGGGTGAGAAGCTCAGTCATCCGGGAGGGACTCGGAGTAGAGCCGCTGCTTCTCCACATCGAGAGGAGCCAGTTGAGGTGGCTCGGGCATCTGGTTAGGATGCCTCCTGGACGCCTCCCTGGTGAGGTGTTCCGGGCATGTCCCACCGGGAGGAGACCCAGAGGAAGACCCAGGACACGCTGGAGGGACTATGTTTCTCGGCTGGCCTGGGAACGCCTTGGGATTCCCCCGGAGGAGCTGCTCCAAGTGGCTGGGGAGAGGGAAGTCTGGGCCTCCCTACTTAGGCTGCTACCCCCGCGACCCGACCCCGGATAAGAGGAAGAAAATGAACGGATGGATGGATTATTGTCATTGTTGTTATTATTATCATTATTATTGTTGTTGTTCTCCTTGAACCACCACCTTATCGTGGTGGAGGAGTTTGTGCGCCTGAATGATGATCCCAGGAGCTTTGCTCATAATCTCCTCTGGTCTTCCATGGCAGATCGTTAAAAGAGTCAACCAGAAACTCCAAAACTCTCAAGACATCTTTCCTCACAGACAATGAACATATTCTGACTTTTAGAAACTATCTGCTCAGCAGTAAAGTGTTACAGGGTCTGGTCCCAGAGGACTTGCTGGTCCAGTCCCCTCCTTGGTCTGGTGTTTTTTTTGAGAATTTGCAGTGTTTCTTACCTGCAGTTGTTTTGATGTTTATTTTTAGTTTTTGGAATTTGCAGCATTTTTCATTTGCATTTCTTTTGTTGTCTGTTTTCTTCTGTTTTCTGTAATTGCAGATTTTATCTCGACAGGTGCAAACAAGTGTCACCTGTCGTAAGAACCACCCACAGAACTCCTGACCATAAAAGCAGACAAACCGTGTCCAGCAGAAAGAGCAAGATGAAGTTCCTGGTGTTTGCACTGCTGCTGGTGGCTGGAGCCAATGGGAAGGTCTTTAAACGCTGTGACTGGGCTCGGACGTTGAAGCAGCATGGGATGGACGGATACAAAGGTGTCAGCCTGGCCAACTGTGAGTACAGACCTGTCAGTCTGACAGGAAACAGCTGAATGTCAGGTAGAAAATAAAGCTTAGAGACAGAAACTTGAACCAGTTCAATTAAATTCAGTGCTCTGTTAGTAAATTATGGAACAATAAGATCTGTAATATAAGATGGAGCTAGGTTGTTGAGAGCTTTGTAGGTTAGAAGTAAGATTTTGAATTCAGTTCTGGATTTGACAGGGAGCCAGTGGAGAGAAACTAAAACTGGAGAGATATGATCTCTCCCAGTAACTCCAGTTAAGACTCTGGCAGCAGCATGTTGGATCAACTGAAGACTTTTTAAAGAACTATTTGGACACCCAGATAACAAACCATTGCAATAGTCCAGTCTAGACGTGACAAATGCATGAACCAGTTTTTCTGCATCATTTTTACATGTTTCTAATTTTAGTGATATTACGCAGGTGGAAGAAGGAGGTTCTAGTAACATTTTTAATGTGGGGGATAAAAGACATGTCCTGATCAAAAATAACACCAAGATTTTTAACATTAGAGCTGGAGGCAGATTAATGTCATCCAAGGAGGAGAAAGACTGAAAATTATTACTAACATGCTCAGGTCCAAAAACTAAAACCTCAGTCTTGTCTGTTCAAAAGCAGAAAATCAGGGTCATCCAGGTTTTTATGTCTTTAAGACATGTTTGTAGTCTAAGTAACTGATTGGATTCATTGGGTTTCGTGGACAAATATAACTGTGTATCATCAGCATAACACTGAAAATGTATCCATGCTGTTTAATAACTTTACCTAATAATAATAATAATAATAATAATACATTTTATTTGTAGGTGCCTTTCTTGGCACTCAAGGTCAATCATAAAAACTGACAATATTATATACACAGTAAAAACAAGTAAAATGATTAAAAATAAGACTATGCAGTTGTTATCATAGTGCATAGGCTACTTTAAACAGGTGAGTTTTGAGTTTGACTTTGAAATGTGGCAAAGAATTTGTGTTGCAAATATCAGATGGGAGTGAGTTCCAGAGCTGGGGGGCAGAGCAGCTGAATGCTCTGCTCCACATAGTAACAAGACGGGCAATGGGAACAATGAGCTGGATAGAAGAAGATCTGAGGGTACGAGCAGGTGTAGCAATGTGAACAATGTCTGAAAGGTATGGAGGAGCGAGGTTGTGGACAGCTTTGAATGTAAGGAGGAGTATTTTATAATTGATGCAAATGCTAATGGAAGCATATACAATGTAAAGAGTAAAGTCTTTTAAGCCTCATGTTGAAAACTTGATAAAGAAATTGAAAGTAACATTTAGTTTATTTTTTAGAAATAGATCTTGGGGGACCTGAACTGTGTTATGAACACATCATTAGATCGCTCTTCGTCTAGGCCCTGCACACAGTCTAATATGTCTAAATCTATTTTGGATTTTATGTCCCAAAATGGATATGTAGATCCATGGAGGGCACAGAATCCACTAACAAGGACCTATTCTTTTTACTCGCAGGTGCACCAATCCTATTCCCGTATAGATTATTTTTTTGTTGACAGCTCTTTAATGCAGAGAGTCACTTCTTCTGAATACTATCCGATTGTTATCTCAGACCATTCTCCTCTAAGCATTGATATAAACTTTATAAATAAACCCCGTTCTAGTCCTCGTTGGAGATTTAATAGTCTCCTGTTATCAGATGAGCCATTTAATAAATTCATCTTATCAGCAATTGACGATTTCCTAATGTTCAATAAGAGCGATACAATCTCTCCCTCACTATTATGGGAAACATTAAAAGCCTATATTCGTGGTCAGATTATTTCTTTTTCAGCTAATGTCAATAAAAATCTACGCACTAAGATATCAGAAATATCAACAAAAATTCAGAATATTGACAGGCAAAATGCCGTTAATCCGTCACACGATTTGCTGAAACAGCGACAGGATCTTCAAATGGAACTTGATCTTTTAACAACATCTGATGCGGAGCGTCTCTTAATCCGATCTCGAGCCACTTATTATGAGCATGGGGAAAAACCAAGTAGACTTTTGGCACATCAACTGAAACGAAAGGCTAGCTCTCACACAATATCGCAAATCAAGGATCGATCGGGCAACCTTGTCTCAGACCCTGTCTCCATTAGTGACACCTTTAAAAAATTCTACTGCGATCTGTATAAATCTGAACTACAAGCAGACTCAAACGAGCTACTCGCCTTTCTTCAGAATATTGACATTCCTAGGATAGACAAATTGATTTCTGACCAACTTGAGGCTCCCATTAAATTAGAAGAAATATTAGAGTCAATTAAGAATATGCAAAGTGGTAAAACACCTGGCTCGGATGGTTTCTCTGCCGAATTTTTCAAAAAATTTAAAGATAAGATAGCCCCTCTTCTTCTCGAGGTTTATAATGAGTCATTCGGGCGTGGCCTGCTACCTCCCACCTTGACTCAAGCTTCAATCTCTCTCCTGTTAAAGAAGGATAAAGATCCTACTGCTTGCGAGTCTTATAGACCCCTTTCACTCTTGAATGTGGATTTTAAGATTTTGTCCAAAATACTCGCAACTCGGCTTGAGACAGTTCTCCCTCTGATTATCTCACAAGAACAAAATGGATTCATCAAAGGTCGCCAGTTGTTTTTTAATACCCGTACAATATTGAACACAATTTTTTCAACTCATTCCCCCAAGTCTCCTGAAGTAATCATTTCTCTTGACGCCGAGAAAGCTTTTGACGAGTAGAATGGGAGTATCTCTTTGCCGCTCTTAATAGGTTTGGTTTTGGAGAGAGGTTTGTGTCCTGGATCAAACTACTTTATACATCTCCTCAAGCATGTATTCTTACTAATTCCATCCAATCTGATTATTTTTCGGTGGGGCGTGGTACTAGACAGGGTTGCCCCCTTTCCCCCCTCTTGTTTGCGTTAGCCATTGAGCCTCTTTCTGTTGCCCTAAGATCCCTTTCTTCTTTTCACGGAATCATCCGCTCTGGCGTCGAGCTTAAACTGTCCTTATATGCAGATGACCTTCTCCTGTATGTTTCTGACCCATTATGTAGCCTTCCCCCAATTTTAAATACTCTGGAAAAATTTGGATCGTATTCCGGCTATAAAATTAATCCACTTAAAACCGAATGCTACCCAGTGAATTCATTAGCTTTAAAGCTTAAGCCTTCTGATATCCCTTTTAGGCTCAGTCCCTCGGGGTTTAGATATTTGGGAATTAATATTACACGTACTCTGCCCTCGATGTTTTCTCAGAATTATACCCCACTAGTCTCCCAAATTGCATCAGACCTTCAGAGGTGGAACTCTCTCCCTCTTTCACTAATAGGCAGGATTAATATTATCAAAATGAATGTGCTACCTAGACTTCTGTTTTTATATCAAAACATCCCTCTGTTTCTGCCCAAACAGTTCTTCAGGTCCCTGGATCAGATGGTCTCTTCCTTTTTGTGGAATGGAAAGGCCCCCAGAATGAGACTTTCTTTATTACAACAGTTCACCACAAATGGTGGTCTTTCTCTACCCAATTTTACAATGTATTACTGGTCCTCGCATATTCATAAACTGAATTATTGGTTAAATTCACCGGATCTGATTTGGTGCAAACTTGAAGTTCAATCGATTTCTACATCTTTTTCACCTGCCTCAATTATTTATTCATCATTACCAATTAAACTATCCTCTGTTACTACAAATCCTATAGTGCTTTCCACACTCAGGATCTGGTCACAATTTAGGTCCCATTTTAAATTTGTATTACCATCTAATAAAATGCCGTTATTAAAGAATCACATTTTCTCTCCAGCATCTACTAATGCTGCCTATAGAATTTGGCATGAGAGAGGTATTAGAACAATGAGAGACCTTTACGAAGATGGTTTGTTCCTTAGTTTTTCAGAATTGTCTTCTAAATTTAATCTACCCACTTCACATTTATTTCTTTATTTCCAAATTAGACATTGCGTTTCATCACGGTTTCCAAATTTTCCAACTTTGCCTAATGACCCACCATGGGTCGAATTCCTAGCTTTGAAGCCTAATCTGAAATCTCCTCTTTCTATTATTTATGGAAAACTTATGGCAATTGAGGCCGACTCATCAGGTAAAACCAGAACTGCATGGGAACGGGAATTGGGTGTTGAACTGTCAGAGTCATGGTGGGATAAAGTTATTCTCAGCATACGCCAGAGTACACCATGTGCCAGACTACAATTAATACAGTTTAAAGTAATAAATAGAGTACATTTTTCAAAGTCCCGTCTATCAAAAATTTTCCCTTCAATTTCAGATCAATGTGATAGATGTCAGGCCTCACCTTGCAACTTAAGTCATATGTTCTTCTTCTGCCCAAAATTACAAGGGTTCTGGAAATACTTCTTCTCCATACTCTCAGGAGTTTTTAAGATCCAGATTCAGAATGATCCACTTATTGCCATTTTTGGAGTTCCAGGGACCACACTTAACCTATCCCGCCAGCAGAGGGAGGTCCTAGCCTTCTGTTCTCTCCTTGCCAGGCGCTGTATTTTGCTCGCGTGGAAATCTCCCACACCTCCATCCACATCGCAATGGCTTAACACCGTAAGATCATTCTTGAAAATAGAAAAAATTTCATTAACAGTGAAAGGTAGTTCTGAAAAATTTACTTATAAATGGGCACCCTTTGTGTCATATGTAAAATCTTTGCCTTCACAACATACAGACTGATACCCTGATTCATGCTCAATGCACAGACTGATGGGACTAACTCATCACACTACCATGTGACTTAACTCTGAAGAATAAATGAATGGGTAAAACACTCGTTTCCTTTTAGTTTTTTGATGCCGTCCTATCCCCCCTCCTCCCCCCCCCTTTTTTTTTTATTATTTTTTTTTATTTTATTTTTTATTTTTTATTTTTTTATTTTTTTTTTTTTTTTTTTTTTTATTTATTTTTATTTATTTATTTTTTATTATTTATTTCGTCTTGTTTTTGGTTAGGTTAGTGGGGTGTGATATGTTTGGTTGTGGGAGGGGGAAGGGAGGGGAGGGGAGAAAAGGGGAGAAAAGAAAATTTTATTTGGAGAAGTCATGTAAGTTTCGTAAAATATATGTATTGTTAATTGTTGTATGTTCTCCTGATAAATAAAAAATTAAAAAAAAAAAGAAATAGATCTTGTCTGGGGACAGCATGGTGGTCCAGTTGGTGCTGCCTCTCAGGGAGCAGGTCCCCGGTTCAAATCCTGGTCTGGGGGTCTTTCTGTGGGGAGTTTGCATGTTCTCTCTGTGCTGCGTGGGTTTTCTCAGGGTCCTCCAGTTTCCTCCCACAGACCAAAAACAAACTCCTACAAGCACCCTGCAGATGTTGGATGCTGCAGCTGGATAAATCTCTGGGGGGATGTGTCTACTTCTGCTGTTGATTGAGGACGCTGACATTGCCAATACTGTAATTAGATTTATGAGAACAGGTTTCCTGTTTTTAGAATAGTCTGGTTCCTGGTTTATCAACGTATATACAAAGAACAAGGTCGCAGCTACTTTGGACCTTGTCAGGCTGCTGCCTATGTGAAGGCTTGGTTCGTGCTTTGAGGACTCAAATTCAGCTGATTTACGAAATAAACCGTAAGTTTGAAGTGATTTGAATCGCAGGCTGCCTGCAGATCTGGGACTTGTCAGCATGAAAACCATATTGAAGAGGCTCGTTAGCACGGACCAGTGGAATGCCCCATAATCTGGCCATTTTGGACCTTGAAGTACCAGTACAGACTCAATGCTGACGGAAAAACAGTCTGCATGAATAAACCAACAATTGTGGATCTGACTCCCCGGCTGGCCCCGGAACAGGCCGACATCAATTTATCCTGGGAAATGTGTAAACTAAGGAAAAGACATGTCTATTGCAAACCCTCCCCCTTCTGTGGAGGCTTATCAGACCTGTGCCGGCTGACCATAATGAATTATAATAATAATGAATTTAATTTTTAACGCACTTTTCATTAACGAAAATCTCAAAGTGCTACAAAGTGCAACAAAAGCAAAAATCAAATAAAACAAGTGATAAAATCAAGTAAAATCAATAATAATATCAACTAAGATCAAAGATAAAATCATGTGGAGGCAGAATAGGCTTGCTTAAAAAGAAAAGTCTTTAAGCCTTGTTTAAAGTCAACCAGTGACTGTGGAGCTCTCAGGTAGTCAGGGAGGGAGTTCCATAGGCGGGGGGCAGCCACACAGAATGCCCGGTCTCCCATGGTCCTTAATTTGGTTCGTGGAATGTGAAGTAGATTACTGTTCTGTGATCGTAGAGACCGGGTGGATGAATATGGTGCAAGAATGTCCTTTAGATAATCTGGTGAAGTTCCATGTAAGCATTGATGTGTAATGAGAGCAGTTTTGTACTGAATTCTGTAGGTGACAGGAAGCCAATGAAGGTTATGGAGAATGGGTGTAATATGTTCAAATTTACGAACTCTCAACAAAATCCTTGCTGCACTGTTTTGAATATATTGAAGCTTCTGAAGGTTTTTGCCAGGGATTCCAATAAACAGGGAGTTGCAGTAGTCGAGCCTGGAGGAGACAAAGGCATGGACGAGTTTCTCAGCATCGGAAAAAGTTAGAGATGGGCGAAGTCTGGAGATGTTTCGAAGATGGAAGAAGCAGGTTTTAAACAGATGCTTAATGTGATTTTCAAATGTAAGATGAGAGTCCATTTTTATTCCAAGATTTGTAACAGAGGTGGAGAGGGGGATGTCTTGTCCAGAGAAGGAGATTGTTGTTAAAGTTGATGTTTGTACCTGGTGAGGGGTGCCAATCAGTATGGCCTCAGTCTTGGAGCAGTTTAATTGAAGAAAGTTCTGATTCATCCATGCCCTTACTTCCTCCAGGCAGGTAGAGAGAGATGAGAGATGGAGATTGTCCATCATGTTATCAGGACAATGGTCTATCTGTTAGTGCTTCATGGACCACCTCGTTGTCAAACGCACATGTAACATGTTCATAAATGTGCTGCTGGCAGAGTTTTTAGGGGACAAGGTGTGAAGAGATCTTCTTTGTGATGTCACTATCTTCTCAGGGCTTTGTCCCCTTTTCTATCTAAAAATGTATTCTGAAAAGAATAAGAAAGCTGCGCTTTATAGCAGCAGCTTCATGCACTACGTCCATCTTTCGGACGACATGTTCTCGTTGAATCTCGGTGCAATGACAATAAAGTTTATTCTGATTCTATCATGGTGCACTAAGATTCATAACTGGCTGTGATTATCGTACCCACCACTGCACCCTGTATTCACTGGTTAAGTGGACATCATTAACTTCACACAGACTCTTCCACTGGTACATTTTCATCTTTAAATCACTTCTTGGTCTGCTGCCCTCATACATCTCCTCCTACATGTCTCTGTGTGAGTGCAGCTACAGCGTGCGCTCTCAGGACATGATTACCTGCAGTGTTCCCTCAGTGAGAACTGAACTAGACAAAAGGACCTTCTCCTACTCTGCTCCTGTTTCATGGAATATCTTACAAAAAGATCTGAAGCTCTCAACATTGACTTCTCTAAATGACTTTAAACATCTAAGTTCTTGGGAAAAACCATTGCAGACATGTTCCTGTTTTTAGTTTTCTACGTCACCTTACAATCTAACTGTTTTTGTTTTTATATAATTAATTTACTTTTCATTTTGTATGCTTTTATATGACTGTCTACTGTGCCTCATGTGTTCTTGTTTAAATCAGGTCTCTCTTGTAAATGAGTCGTTGAAGGTCAATGAGACTAACTCGTATAAATAAATGTTGAATGAAAAAAGTATTGGTCCAAGCACTGAAACCTGAGGAATTCCATGACTAGCTTTGGTGTAAGAAGATTCATTATTTACATCTACAACCTATCAGATAAATATGATTGAAACCATTTTAGAGCCACTAAACCACTGGACCAGCAGAACTCGTCCCGTAACTTTGTGACAGTTTGTCCATGAGGAGGAAATCCACAAACAACTCTTTTAGAGCCATGCCAGAGGTAATAATAATAATTAATTCAATTTATAACGCACTTTTCATTAATGAAAATCTCAAAGTGCTACAAGGTGCAACAGAATTAAATGTCAATAAAACAAGTAATAAAACAAGTAAAATCAATAACAATATCAACTAAGATCAAAAGTAGAATCATGAGGAGGTAGAGTATGCTCGGTTGAAAAGAAAGGTCTTCAAGCCGCTCTTAAAGTCAACCACAGACTGTGGGGCTCTCAGACAGTCAGGAAGAGAGTTCCACAGGCGGGGGGCAGCCACACTGAAAGCCCGGTCTCCCATGGTCCTTAATTTGGTTCTCGGAATGTGAAGGAGATTGCTGTTCTGTGACCGCAGCGAACGGGTGGATGAGTATGGAATAAGAATATCCTTCAGATAATCTGGTGAAGTTCCGTGTAAGCATTGATGTGTAATGAGAGCAGTTTTGTACTGAATTCTGTAGGTGACAGGAAGCCAATGAAGGTTATGGAGAATGGGCGTAATATGTTCAAATTTACGAACTCTCAACAAGATCCTTGCTGCACTGTTTTGAATATATTGAAGTTTCTGAAGGTTTTTGCCAGGGATTCCAATAAACAGGGAGTTGCAGTAGTCGAGCCTGGAGGAGACAAAAGCATGGACGAGTTTCTCAGCATCGGAAAAAGTTAGGGATGGGCGAAGTCTGGAGATGTTTCGAAGATGGAAGAAGCAAGTTTTAAACAGAAGCTTAATGTGATTTTCAAATGTAAGATGAGAGTCCATTTTTATTCCAAGATTTGTAACAGAGGTGGAGAGGGGGATGTCTTGACCAGAGAAGGAAAGTGTTGTTATAGGAGATGTTTGTACCTGGTGAGGGGTGCCAATCAGTATGGCCTCAGTCTTGGTCTTGATGTCCAATTTAGCAGCCGAAAGAAGAAAAATAACTTTTAAAGATTCTATTGTTTTTAAAAAAATCAACAGTATTTATGTTGCAGCCATTTTTGAAGAAAATAAAAAATAATCCAGCCCAGTTGTGTGAAGACGCTCCAGACCTCCGGCAGTCAGCCGAGCGTCTGATTCTGCCGCCTACATTAACGTGCAACAGCTTCTTCATACCATTGATTTATTTTTGACTCTTTAGTGCACATCAGGGAGAATCTAAAGTTTGTCCTCAGTCCATGTGTTTTATCTGAAGGGGTTTGTCTGACCCGCTGGGAGTCCACTTACAACACCCGGGCGGTCAGACGCAACTCTGATGGATCCATGGACTACGGCATCTTCCAGATCAACCGCTGGTGGTGCGAGGACGGACACTCCAGAACATCCAACGCCTGCCATCTCAGCTGCAGCGGTCAGTGAAGAAACTGCAAACTAACCACGTTCTACATATTTTACTGATTCTCAGTCAGATCTACCAAACGTGACTTTACTTCTGCTGTTCCAGAACTCCTGACTGACGATGTGGACAAGGCGATTAACTGCGCTAAGAGAGTTGTTCAGGATCCAGCAGGTGTCTCAGCCTGGTGAGATCATGTGACGGAGATGTGTTCACGACTTTGACCTTTACTTCTGGATTCATCTTTGTTTTGTGGTTTCAGGGTGGCCTGGCGTGCACACTGCAAGAACCAAGACCTGAGCCCGTATCTGGATGGATGTGGCCTTTGAGACATCCATGACCTTTGAGACCTCCATGACCTTTGAGACCTTGATGACCTTTGAGACCTTGATGACCTTTGAGACATCCATGACCTTTTAGACCTCCAAAATATTTGAGACCTTCATGAACATAGGAGACCTCCATGACCTTTGAGACCTTCATGACCTTTGAGACCTTGATGACCTTTGAGACCTCCATGACCTTTGAGACCTCCAAGACATTTGAGACCTTCATGAACATAGGAGACCTCCATGACCTTTGAGACCTTCATGACCTTTGAGACCTTCATGAACATTTGAGACCTTCATGAACATATGAGACCTCCATGACCTTTGAGACCTCCATGACCTTTGAGACCTTCATGACCTTTGAGACCTTCATGAACATTTGAGACCTTCATGATCTTTGAGACCTTCATGATCTTTGAGACCGCCATGACTTTTGAGACCTCCATGACCTTTGAGACCTTCATGACCTTTGAGACCTTCATGAACATTTGAGACCTTCATGATCTTTGAGACCTTCATGATCTTTGAGACCTTCATGAACATTTGAGACCTTCATGACCTTTGAGACATCCATGACGTTTGAGACCTTCATGAACATATGTAACCTCCATGACCTTTGAGACCTCCATGACCTTTGAGACCTTCATGACCTTTGAGACCTCCATGAACATTTGAGACCTTCATGATCTTTGAGACCTTCATGATCTTTGAGACCGCCATGACTTTTGAGACCGCCATGACCTTTGAGACCTTCATGAACATTTGAGACCTTCATGACCTTTGAGACATCCATGACGTTTGAGACCTTCATGAACATTTGAGACCTTCATGACCTTTGAGACATCCATGACGTTTGAGACCTTCATGAACATTTGAGACCTTCATGACCTTTGAGACATCCATGACGTTTGAGACCGCCATGACTTTTGAGACCTTCATGACCTTTGAGACCTTCATGAACATTTGAGACCTTCATGAACATTTGAGACCTTCATGAACATT